>JAOEHQ010013794.1:0-15756 GCA_025447715.1 Asclepias incarnata
TCAGATTTGATTGAAACTGAAATGGACCGGACCAAAGTTATTGGATTATCTTTGGTTGAGCCCATTAGGTTATATATGTATATGTATATATGTGTGTGTGTGTGTGTGTGTGTGTGTGTGATTAGGTTTTAGGGTTTCAATGGGGGAAGATGTTAGCCTCCAATATGGGGTCCGAGTGTAGAGCTCAATCTCGGATTCTCTAAGATGTATACTCATTTGATGATTATAATCAGTGATGATTATTGATTCATATATATGAGTGTTTCATCTGTTATATCTCTTGTTCGTGTATGTGTTTAATCTTCGTTTATTGTCGTGTTTGTGTGATTAACGGATTCCGCACGTTAATCATCATTGTCAACAGCCTTGTAGATCCTGATATAAGGACTTACAAACGTCAAGAACAAGTGAATTTTACGAAAGTTAGACCACGGAGATGAAAAAAGCTCATTTTTAACGGCAGGAATGAAAATTGTGATTTTCAAAAACCACAGGGACGAAATTTGCATTTAACCCTAAATTTAAATACGCGACTGTCACGTGCTTTTGTTTCTTATGAACAAATTCTTGTTTTACTTTTCTCTCCTGCGATTTTGTTCTTTAAACAAAAACCGAACACCAACATGAAAAAGAAGATGTGATCAAACACACACACACACAGAGAGACAAAGAGTGTGTTTTAGATTGATGTTATGGCCCATTTATCATCATTATTTTTATTATTTCTTTCATTTTTTTTCTCTTTAAATTTGTTCCAAATTGCCATTGCTAGAGGCGGTCAACGTCTTCATTCAGGTCAGACCCTCCACTTCTTTTTTCTTTCTTTTTTTTATTAATTTTAATTTTAATTTAAATTTCTTCTTGGTTGATGAATTCAAGTTGTATGCTTGTTTGTAATCCAATTTTGTATATATCTTTTCGATTTAGTGTTTGTTATGAATATTGGTTGTGTGGAACTAATTAAGCTTATGTAAGGTTTTTGAAGATATAGATATAAATATAGACCCCTTAAATGATATAGATATAGATATAGAGTTATAGACGCCTTAATGATACCATAAACTAGTTTTTTTGCCCATCAATTTGAATGTGTTTGGTCTGGATTAGAGCCATTTGGTTCTCACAAATGAGGTTCATTGAGGAAACCCCGTCAATTCTTTAGATGCTAACGGGGTCACATATTGCATTTTCGGATTTTCATATACCCTGCAAACACATTTTGTTTTTTTTTCTTTTCAAAGAAACTACGTTCCCTCCAAATAAGACGCAAAATCTTGAGGTTGAAGTTTGACTAAAGGGACACCCATCATAGAAGTATATCGTTGAACCTTTTGATGGTTTTATTTCTCATACGGCAAGCCCTTCTGAAGAGCTCTTTTAATGTACTTTAGGATTCGTAATGCAATTTCCAAATGAGATTCACAAGAACCGACTTGTGACGTTCGCAACTACTGAGATTGGTGGAACCAGGATTGAAAGTTACCCGTAGCACAAAATTTTTCCTCTCGCCTCGTATCGGCGTAAAGTAACGATAACGAATAGATCGTTACGATTTTTAGCAATTTTTAAGGATATTTGGCTATTTTTAATGGGTTTAAGAGTTTTTGGCACTTTTAGTAGTTTTCATTTCACATTTAGTTGCACAAGTACATCTTTATAAGTTTTATTTTTAAAGTTAGTTAATTGATCGGTATCCTATATTTATTTGACCTGTATCACCAATAGAAAATACATCATTTTTCAAAAAAATTAAAATACAAAAAATTATCGGACCCTTAGCCCGGGCTACCCCTATCTTATATGTAGTTCCACCTATGACTGAGATATGTGGTTGAGTTACTATGAGGTAGTTAAGTCCGCCAACAAGACTTCGATATTTCGCATGGTCTACTATAGACTTCCAATGTATTGGAAGAAGCTTTTAAGATTAGGATCAAATCGAGTGTTAACTGGCTTGTAGTCTACTAAGTCGTCTCCTTCATGGACATCTAGGGCATTTTTTCATTGAGCAATTGAATTTTCGGCTTTAGGTTGTGTAACTTCATCAACCTTGAGATAGATGATGATGATGGTAATGCAGTGATATAACGCTAGTAACCACTACGATATGAGATCCACCTAACTAGTAGTGTCACTTTAAGTCATACCGTTCTTGAATCATTGGTCAGGTCCAGTGCTCAGAAAAAACGACAGAATCGTAAGAAGATTGTAGCTCGACATAGAGCTTGGTATAGCTTAAAGGGGATTTTAGGCTTATATAAAACAGAAGTTAGGGACAAAGATGGAATGAATGAACTATTGGAGATCGGCCTTGACTAAAACAGGCTAGTAACACCTAAATCAATCAACTATCCATGGACCCAGAGACCGGCCTTGACTTACACAGATGGAATGAATGAACTCTTTATGGTTGGTTTTTGGACATAAACTAGAATATTAGTTTGCACCGTATCAGATTTTGACAAGTTATGCCACACCAACTATGAAGGATACTATACGACTGTTAAAAGAGAATTGTATTGAGAGATTTACAATGTTACATTGTACATGTATTTTAGAGATATGAAAACACCTATTCATGCTTAATTAGTACTGTTATGTTGTTTGTATTAAAAATCTTTAGTCTTTTGAGCTCAAAAAAGTAGTATGATTTCTGCTTGGAATTCATGGTCCAATTTGTGACTCAGCTATAGCAGCAAGTATTTTGAAACTAGAGTATGTTGATACGTATGTATGCATGTAAAGCACCATCATGTAAAGTGACACACACTTGACCCTTTACATACAATACTATTTCAACCTAAATTCATCGGAGATATATCCTGCATTTAAATCATGTTTTCTGTCAATTTTGAATAAAATTTCACCTCAGGAACAACAATTATGCAACAACAAAGAAAAATGTTTGTTTTACATATTTCACCATATCTTAATTGAATTATGATCGACAGGTTTTGTGGACGAGACATATGCTGCGTCAGGAAGACATTTGTCCGAAGAAAACCACTTCCAGAAACTGTATTCTAAGTTGTCATGAGTTCACAATATATTTTTAACCATATAGTTAATTCAACCATATAGTTAATTCTCCAATAGGCTGAATTCTTGAATATTTGCAATGCAGAAATACTTTAGCGCATGGGTATATGACTAATTCTGATCTTGAGAAGGCTATTAAGGCATTCCATGGTAGATGTGGTCACCTATCCAGGGTATACAGGTGACTTATCCTATATATATATATATATATATATATACGTAGCCTATTTGTTTTCTGATTTTCTAGAAGATAAACATTGGATACAAGTTCACATGGCTGTCATTATTTTGAAAGTTATAGTTACTAGTATTTAAATGCTGTTTGTATAATTAGCTGACTCGTTCTTGATTCTCTCTTTGAGGGCATCTAATCATACACCAGTATTGGGAAGAGTGTCCTAGGAGTTCCATTGGTAATATGTTGACTCATACCTGTATGACACTTTTTATTGTATTATTTCTTTTCCATTTAATTGAATAAGTTTTAGATCCTCATACTTTCATCCAATATATAATACAGTGGGCGATGGAAATTTCTAACAATCCCGGGAAGGAAGAGGCTAAACCTGCTTTCAAGGTGATAATATTCTGCAATGAGTGCACATGTTTTTTTAGTATGCATCTTTTTGTGCATTTTGTCAAAGCAATATTATCATTACGTTAGTTATTGGTCTGTCAACTTGTTTTTGAAGTTGATTGCCTGATATCTGGTATGATTCAACCAGTAAAACAAACACCAGCAACACAATAATTAAAAGAACAGTAGATAATAAAGCCGAATTGAAGTCGGCTGTTAAGATAAGCAATGGTTTCGAGTACCAAAGAAACTCCCACAAGGTTTAAAACAGAAACAAATATAAAAAATAACTCAGAATATACCTACCTAGACATATGGGCGCAGCCCCTTATTTAAATAAGCTAAACACGTAACCTAACTTGACTGACAAGGAATTACCATATAATTAAAATAACTTACTAAAATAACTTTGATAAATCGACACTTAACCCCCCTGGATTCTGCTGTCAACAGCCTAACCCCCTGCCCCTTCTTTCCAGCTCTTGATCCGTATCAATATCCTGCATTTCGGTTCCCATTTTCATGATCATAATCTAATTTCCCTTTAAACCATATTTTTTTATTTCGTAATTCAATTTTGTTCCAGCAGATATCATTAGTTTCCAGACATCCATAATTTTTTTGAGATTAATTGGTTTATATCTTGGATATTGCAGTTTATAGGTAATGTGCATGGAGATGAACCTGTAGGCCGTGAACTTCTTTTACTTCTAGCAAATTGGCTATGTGACAATTATATGAAGGATCCCTTGGTAACCTTGTCTACTTTTCTAAATTAATTCATGCTCCTATCTCAGTTGGTTTGTGTTTGGTATCCAATCTTAGCGGATTTTGCTGACTATGAAATGAAAATACTTTGGCTGCTCAATCACTTACGAAATGATTAAGTGTAATGGAAATGGATATTGAATTCCTGATGGTTTCATGTTGATTGGTGAATTGGATATTTTGGATGTGTACATTTGGTGAATTTGTGACTTTTTCTATAATTTCTGTAAGATATTAAGCAATTCCTTATAATAATCAGTGACTAACATTACAATTGATCATTACATGAGTAATCCACCTATTGTTTTTCTTCATCTGATCTTTTGATTGTGCCATGTATCGTGATTTTGTTGTTAGAAGGATACGTAGGAGGATATGTCATTACTCATTAACAACCGACTACTAGTCAGATACAATGCCACTTATCTGCCATGTAGGCTATCTGTCAGTTTCATTAGCAAATTTAAGCAAAAATCCTCTGTTTAATTGGCATATAACTCTTAGAGAATCCACGTATATTCCTTTCGATACCCCCTCATGCTTGTTTTTCCGTAGATCAATACGACACTTCTTAACATTCTTGTTAAGAGACATGTAATCTTGTCTTAGATATTGATTCAGCTAGTTCATGGTTTTCCTAAGCTCTGCTAATCATCTACCATTGCTATAACTGTCGGCAGTATTCCTAATTTTGACTCAACTTGATCTGGGAGTAAATGTTTATCGCAGGCAACACTGATTATCGATAATGTGCACCTTCACATCCTCCCGTCAATGAATCCAGATGGGTTCTCTCTGAGAAGTCGTGGAAATGCAAATAACGTTGATCTCAATCGTGATTTTCCAGATCAGGTATTTTCATCTTTGCCTCACTTTGTTTGCCAGAGTAATACTATTCTAGATTACAGTTATAAACTGAATCTCAAACCATTTTTACTTGTGATTGGTTTTTCAAAGGATTTCCTAAGCTTTCACTTGGAAATTTATATACGAAGAATCCATTACTTGCTACTTGTAACTACATTATTTTTTAGCATGGGATCTGCATCCCTACTCATGTAAAGTAAATCTTTTCATTCTTAGTAACTTACAAACGGCCAATGCCCGATAGTCTCCATTTATTTTATTACTTCATAAATATCAGAAGGGTGATATTTTGTATTCTGTGATTTTCATCATAAAGAACTTCAGAAGTATATGACTTTCATAATATATTTTCTTCGTTCTGTTGATTTAACTTATTGCTAAAAGCAATTAACTGGCCTTACAATGCTACATGATGCAGTTCTTTCCAATGAATAATGATCTTGACAAACGACAACCCGAGACAAAAGCGATCATGAGATGGATAAGAAAGATACGTTTCACGGCATCTGCTAGCCTTCATGGGGTAATGAATCTGAAACTTCGTTTGACATGAGAGAGAGAGAGAGAGAGAGTATGTGTGTGATGTTTCTATGTTATATAAACTAGCATGGTACCCGCGCAAAGCAGTGGAATTAAATGTTCTTTGTTAGCGCAATAATTGTGTTTTCTGAATAAAATTTATTTAATTCAAGATGTCTTAAAATAGGGGAGAGAAGAAAAGAGAGGGGTGTTTATCAGTTCATAAGAGATGGAGAAGGAGAGAGAAGAGAGAGAGTTGTTTGTTTTTGTGTCGAAAGGTAAAGACAAATGGTCCCTAAAGATTTGAAATTGGATGGTATAGATCACGCATCAATGGAGGGTTCAGATTGCATCTTGACTTAAAATTCAAGATGTCTTAAAATTGGGGGTGGGGGTGGATGAATATGCTTTATAATTTTATATAATGTTATAGATAAAGTTGTGTCATGGACTTACGGTTTTCAAGAAATAACTTACTTTGTCATGCACATTTGATGTTTTTCGTATATAATTTACTGTGCTTATATATGTTAGTTATATGCACAGTAATTTAGGCCCAGGATTCAGGCACTGTTAAGGGATGAGGTATAATTGGATCACCAAGTATGAATGTGTCCAGATCATCGTCAAGGAGAACATACCAAAGAAACTTTAGGAAAGACCCTCTGATTTCCTAATGCTGACTGAGCAACTTGCCCTGTTACCCAGATATACAATGTGTTGGCTTGTGATCCAACTAAATATATCAAATTGAAAGATTTACCATTTCTCATAGATATAGACTTAATTTCCTTAGGTTTCAAAATTTTGATGTTTAATGCTTTCACTGAATGATCGTACATCAAGAAAGCTTCAACATGTATATTCTTGTTTTTCAGGGAGCACTTGTTGCAAATTATCCGTGGGATGGGACCGAAGATAAAAGGCAAGTTTTCTAAATCATGCAAGTATGCAACATTTGTATACTTCTTTATATAGAGATGTTCATTTTCCAGGTATAGGGTAGGTCAGTTAACATATCTCGGTGTTATTCAGCTAAATGTCATCATTGGGCATTATTCTAGGATATGATGCTTTTAACATGTAAATTTATGAACTTGTGATTAGTTCATGGATCTATTATGTTCACTACAAGCAACATCTTTCTGGATTTAGATACAATCGTGTAAAACTTTGTCATTGTTTTAGTTTCATCACTTGATATCATTCTATAGCATAGAGTATGAACCCTAAATTTGCCAGAATGTTGTGTCATATCATAGTATATTGACATTGTTTTTCCTAACCATTTCAGCAAAAGTTACTATGCATGTCCTGATGATGAAGCTTTCAGATATATGGCAAAGTTGTATAGTGGCTCTCACTTTAACATGTCCCGCAGCAACGAATTTGAAGCAGGAATCACAAATGGTGCTCATTGGTATGCTATTGATAAACTAGAATTGTTACAAAATATTTTTGTCAAAGCTCTACTCTTCATGCATCACATTTCAAAATGTGACAGCATAATTCAATTGGATTTTAGTCTCTAAAGTTTGCAAAACCAAAATAATTCTAGATTCGTCTGTCTCGTTTACTCCTCATCAATTCCATTTTGCTGGCAGGTATCCCATATATGGTGGCATGCAAGACTGGAACTATATTTATGGTGGATGTTTTGAACTGACGTTGGAGATCAGTGACAACAAATGGCCTCCTGCTAATGAGGTCAGTTTTTCATTATAATGATAGAGCACACCAGGTATACATGCGTAGCACGATTTGATGTATTTCAGTATAGTTGACATGAATGGGTAAAATTAGGTTGTAGATATCTTAAATGGGCCAATTCAAGAATATTAAACTAAAAATAGAATGTGTCATATTGAATTGCTCACAGTATAATTTTTTTAAGAATATAACTTTCTGTAACACTTTATTTATAAATTTGGATTTTTATCATAGTATATAGTTTTGTAATCTGATGTTAAACATTAGTTACTTATTAGAGATGTTAAAGAACAAACAAAAAGTGTTTGCGGGTAAACTCAACCGGACCCATTTCACGTGAAATCATTTTGACTACTTACAAAGCCCACCCATCTTGCAACCTCCGGTGTTCAGGCATGCATCTCCCTTTCGAAAGCAGTTATATTAACACTAACAAGATCAGTAAATGTTTGACCAAGGATAAACTCTTAATGACTTTCCCAGACATGATAATAGTTTCTGATTACATATATTTCTTGTATGGACCATTCTTGGTTGTCGGGTTCGAATTATATGGTTTCAGTATGATGTGTATAAGTTGTTTCTTTTAAGATGACTATGATATGATACGTACTAAATGCTGATGCCACCAATGTTTAATTTGTGTGTTATAAAAGAAGTGATACTAGTGTATGTTCACTGATCTTTCAATGTATAGCAATATAAGCATCGACTTTACGTATTTATTTCCTTTACCATTGCAGCTTCGTTTGATATGGCAATTCAACAAAAAGAGTATGCTTAATCTTGTTGCGAGCCTTGTGAAGGTAATTTGCCAAGTTCTTAGTACATGTCTACCTTGATCTTTATCTGGTCCATATCTTCTTCCAAATGAAGTAATCTTTTTGGGTGGAAGAGATATACTGGTCATTGAACTATCATGCTGTATTCAGCTGCATATGTTAACAAAAAGTCTATCAATCACATACATATATCTCACAAAGGTGTCAATTACATTATCATTGCAACTTACTCAAATCAACTAACACAAAGGACGAATTGGTAAATATTAGCGATGTTGTTGATCATCTTGATCATTTTTAAGGATTTATATTAGTATAGTTGGGCAGAAATGATGTAATTTGATACAATTATATACTTTATATAAGAGTAAGTTTGTGATTCATAAATTTCTTTATAAGTTAAATAAAAGTAAATTACAAAATGATGGTAGTTCAGGGATCACGTTGTTTACTCTGGAAAATATGTACCCTGCTTTTTGTAGCTTTGCAGCTTGAGTAGCTTGATTTTTAATAGATTAACATAACCATTATTTTTTCTCAAATCATCAAATGATATGTTGACTCGTAATCTCTTGCTACTCATAATTGATCATTGTGTAGTCAGGAATACATGGAAGGATCTTTTCATCAGATTGTGGACAGCCTTTGCCTGCATCCATTGCAATAAAGGGTATTAATTACACGGTATGTTCACTCATAATCTCTTCCTCTTACACGTGTGGCCACCGTTTTCATGTCTGAACTAGCAGTAGAGGTGGAAATTTCAGTTTATTTACTTTTGAACAAACCTATTTGTGTTATGTTAAATCATTAACAGGTCAAACGGGTTAAAGTAAACTAATTTAACTTGAAGGAAACATGTCAAACGGGTCAAGAGTCACCCAATGTGTACTTTCAATGTATAAGAACACATCAATCAGTGTATTCTTTTTTGGAGAGGCTGATAATTAAATTTAGGGAATTGATATTGGTACCATTTCTTTTGATGGATGTACCATGGCTATGTATTATTGGCTTGTACAGTCAGCTGTACAGCTTGTACATTGTGGTACATCCATCAAAAATGATGGTACCAATATCACTTCCCTTAAATTGATGATTTATTAAGCAATTCAATGACTGTCAAAGGTGTTATCATATTTCCGTTCGGATTTTTTGTAAAAGATTCCTTTTAATATTGTAGTTAAATATATTTGTTTGATGACATGATGGGACTATCTAACATCTTGATACTTCACCCAGTCGTTTGTCCCCTTGACACATTTGATAATATGATGATGTACAGATCAAAGCAAGGGAAAGCTTAGCTGACTATCATCGATTATTGGCTCCTGGACACCAGTATGAAGGTACCGTTAATGCATTACACTTTCTTCTTTTTTTTTTTTCTGTGAATTCTCTCCGTGCATGTCTTCGAGGATAAATAATTCTCTTTTTGATATTATATACGATCCCTTATTCTGCTATCTAAAATAGTAAAATAAATGCTCATAGTTAGCTGATTGCAAATTATTCCCAAAAGCTGGCATTTTATCTCATATATTTAAACAATGAAGTTTTATGTATTGCCCATTTTCTGTCAAGAATCTTTCATTCTCTTGAAATGGTTTCTTTTACTATAAACATTGTTCAAAATGGGATAAACAATAAAGTTACTAGCTGTCGTGCTTAGCTGCTATATGACTATAGAAGTTCTATTGGTAAAGAATCAGTCTTGACTTTTACGAGTCAACAAAGGATTTGTTCACTCATAAATATGGAAGTTATTGTATAGATCTTTTAGATATAGGATTACTCGACAACACTTCCGTTTATATGCTTAATTAAACTTTATGTTAATTTGGGGAGGGAAAAACTATTGTTCCATCCTTGTATAGCTTGGTAAGTTATTTTTTGACCACTTTACTATTATATACTATCCCACCACGTTCGATTGAGTCGCTGCTTGCCCATTGGACCTAGCTTTTGGTACAATTCTTTGTCAACAACATACACTCCATGAGAAACCAGTGAAAACAATTTTTTTTAAATAAAAAAAGATCGAGAAACCGCTTGAAACTATTTGCTGCTATGGCATTGACTGAGCTCCGTGTTTGTTATTTTTTTAATGTTCCTATATAATTCCGTTGATTACCTATTATAGTATTAATGATTAACAAAGAAAATGTGGATAAAAAGAGGAATAGATAAGCTATCTTAGTATTTCTACTGCATGAATGTAACTAGTTATTTGACCTATTAATAATCAGATAATGAAAACCATGATCAATCTATAAAAAAGCTAAAAATTTGTTATTATCACTTCAAGTAGCTATGATTAGATGATCGATTTATAAAGCAGATCCCGACAACCTTTAATTTGTATGGGGTTATATGAATTCCTATAACTAAAACCAATGTCGCCTACATTTCAGTTGTGGCAACAATGCCTGGTTACATAACACGAAGCACGACTATCTTAATGCGGGAAGAAGCAATGATGGTAGATTTCATACTCGAACCAGATGTTACCCGGGCCAATAGTTTTCTACCAAGTCGCTGCAGCAGCAGGAACAATTTTCAAATATTGGATGTTATATCAAAGCCTCAATTGCAGGTATCCCTAACTTTAGTTTTTGTTTTGGCTTTTCTCTATCTCTTAATGAAGAGAAAAGCCATCGTCAACCATATCAAAGCACGAAGGACCAAAGGACAAAGACGAGTGTCTGCAGTATAGAGTTTGTTCCATTGAACCACCCTGTAATTGTAAGAACCATAAAGGTGTACATTTTGTTTCTATTTATACACACTTTTATGGTTGTCTGAACTTTTAAACACACATACATGTGATTGAATCTAAAGAACCGTCTTATAGTTTGACAAGGAGAGACGTGAACATATAAATCGTTGTAGTAGAAACCTGAAGATTATCGGCAATAGTATAAATTGACACCGTGAGAACCATAGGCAGGAATGCATACGGCATGATCCCTTCATATTTTGAATCAATCATGATGATGATGATGTATGTTTTGATTCATAAGTATCTTTTAAATTTTTATTTTATTAGTGTGAACTTGAATTTGTTGATGTGCAATTTATACAGCATGGAGAATAATAGTATGTTCACTCGGCTTTTTGAACTTCTCGCCCGGGCTAGATGTGGAAAAAAAAAAACCGGCGGTGTAGGGGTTTATGCTTTAAATTGACCGAAAAGCGGGAGGGTCGGGTCTAATACATTAACCGTCTTAATATTAATTATTAAATTTGGTACGGTGAATAGTGTTAGCATTAAATTTAGTGTCAAATGGTTATAGGAATAGTAATTGCTCTAAATTTTTGTATCATTTTGATACCTTGATTGAAGAAATGTTGCACCATAGGTATTATTTTAATGTTTTGATGCATATATTGAAGATGTCCTTGGATAGCGGTGTTTAAGACAGGAAACTCCCTCAACTTAATCCCATACAAAAAAAACCAATATTTTTTTTTTTTAGAACGGCAAACTATTGAACTATACGAATTATTTTTTTTCATGATGTGATACATGAATTTATTATTATTTTTTTAAGAATTTTGCCAAACGTAACTCAAATGGTTAATACATTGTTAAAATATGTGTGTATATATATATACTCGCGCAATGCGGCGGCAGTGTAGTGGTAGCGGCGATTGGTGGTGGTGGTGGTGGCGTCGTCAAGTGATGTAGGTAATTGATGTAAAGGGGTAGTGAAGATATATTAAGAGATAAGAGATGTATGGTGTATTTTTCATATCCAAATTATCTAATTTTCATATGAGTGTATATTGTTGTTAATCATTAATTTTAGAAGGTGGTTATTGTTATATACAATATCTTAATTTATTTTATTTTTTTTAAACGGAAATTAAATAAATTAATAATGGGCCTCTAGCAAAGTACTAGAGAACCCAAGAATACACACGGTACAAGTACATCGAAATTATCTAGACTCAAAACGAAAAACTACTCGATCCTAAATACCACTTGAGACTCGAACTGCGAGGATTACAAAATCATAATTTGTGTTAATCATAGCTTTAGGATCATCTAATCATGGTTAGCAAGATCTTGAAAACAATAATATTGTCTTACATGTCTCACCTCTCACATCCTCCCTTTTAAACATTTTGTTAGTTGTCACCCCACCCATTTATTACTATCTTATCGTTTAATCTCCTAAAATACTTAAAATAACCTTTTTAATAACTTCACCTAAAATACTTACAATATCCACATCTCTTAAAATATCTAGAATGTCTCCATCCCGCCACCATCACCACCACCACCACCAGAAAACTACTCACCTCTCACATCTCACCGTTGTCACCATCGTCCCGTCGTATTGTACGGGTAATCTTCTAGTTCATGTTAACATGTCCTTTTAGTTCCTTGAAGTTTAAACTTTGTTTGTTGTAAACCCTACTTTTTTTTGTTGAAATTATATAAAGCACGCTATACTAGTCATTGTAATTTTGAAATTTAAGTTGTGAAGTTGTTAATTGCTCTAATATGTTAGTTTTTAATTGTTTTTTGGTTCTGGTTTATTCAATTTTGTAGGTTTTATAGCAATTTATTTTCATTTTCCATCCTTCAAAGCTTTTCAATTTTATATTTTTTAAAAGTATTCTTAACCCATCACTCTATCATACTGAAAAAGTTTTTTCATGATAGCATCACTTTTCCATCACACCACCTAATTTTTACCCTTATTCTATCATACTGAAACAAAACCCCATAATTATTTAAATTGTTATTTTTAATTAACAACACTATATTTATTTTCTTAATACAAGAAATAAAATAAAATTTATTAAGATAAAATAACACTATATTTAATAAATAAAAAACTATCAACTTTTGAAACTTTTAATAAATAAAAAACTATCAACTTTTGAAACTTGTGAAAGAATTTTGTATAATTTAAACTTACGAAACCATTTTCTAAGCATTTTAATAATCTAGGTTTCAAAATAAATTAAATATTATATATATATATATATATATATATAATCTATATCCATTTACAACTATAAAAAAAACAAAATTAAATAAATAAATAAAGCTTGATAAGACAGCACGAACATCATGACTTTGACACCATCGCGCTGATGGCACCATTCATCGTGCCAGTGAGCTCAGCACGATGGCCTCGTCACACCGAGAGGGCAAGTTGGCAATGGGCAAACATTACTTTCTAGATCAGTTACTAAGTTTTCATTCTAGACAAGATATTTATAACATGATAAAAATATTGAAATTTATATAAAAATAAGAATAGAAAAATCCAAAACTAAAATGTAACAAATAAGAATATAAAAAAACTCATGTCTTATTAAATTAAAGAGTTGTATGAAAATGTTATATATATAATTATTGAAGATGTTCCTATCTAGAATTATTACATTGAAGAAAAGTCTTGTAGGAATCTAAACAATTACATACAAACAAAAACTTTATTAAAGAAAATAGTATCTTGTCGGCCATGAATTATTGTTGTTAGACGTCATTGCTTACGTCTGTTCTTCTAGAAATCTTTGTGCGTACTGTCGATTGACACCGGCGAAACTGGAGTGGGATTGTTGTCGTCGTCGGAAAATTCTTCATTATATCCCATTGCTCTAACTGTTCACTTTCTCCAACAAATGGGAGAAACATATTCCAATTATGGTGTGCCCATATTTGTGTGAAGTGTCCTTCTGTTAGCAATTTGTATTGGCTTATTGGAAAATTCATAGGTAATCTTGGTGTTTGCCGTGCTTCAGTGATCCATTGTTCTCTTATCTGTCGTTTTGCATGATCCAATTGTTGTTCTTGTTCTGTTGAAGTGTTTTTTGGACAAAAATCGTTATCTAACCACCATGATGCTCTGAGATTGATGTCTGTTTCACAAGCTGTAACAACTGTGACCGGAGTCGTCGAGACAGTTGTCGTTTGTCGTTGGTACTTCGTCATATGTCTGGCGTTAGACACTTTAATTATGTAAAAGTTCATTAATTGATTTAAGTTTTCGAGGATTCGAGATGTGTTTGTGGATTCGCGAGTGTGTTTAGGAAGGAATTGTGGTCCGGGTTCGAGTTCTTTAAGAAAATGCTAGTGGTCTAATGGAAATGCCAAAATAAAATGTAATTATTTTATGAAAGTCAAAATGAACAAGTTTATAGTCAATACGAACGTAATTGAAAAGTAAATGTTTTAGTGTCGACTTTATGTTTTAAATGAGGTTCGAGTCAAAAGATTTATGTAGACGAATGGTTTTTCGGGAAAAGCTGTAAAGTCTTGCGAGAGTCTGTGTGGGAGTATAAAAGCCTTTCAACCTCCCATTCCTTATCCATTTACTAGGTAACTTCTCTCTCTACTTTCTCTCTCTAAAATTCTTGCAAGTTTTCGATCTAATCTCGATTCCCACTCGTCGTGTAAGTGTTTTACTAAATCAATTGCTCGATCTATCCTAGAAATGCCTTGAATCTCTCCACTTTTGTTGAAAAAGTTTTATTTTGGGATTTAGGTTAGGACCGAAATATAGGGCTTCAAAATCAAGTGTTTCGAGTCGTTTTTCGTATCAAAACGTTAGGGGTTATGTTTATCTATTACTTGGGTCAGATTCTAAACCAAAAATGAGTCGTTTTGTTGATTTAGAGTTGAAAATCGTATCGTTCCAACCTCGTGCGAGCTTGGAAGAACCAAGCTCGTGTACTAGTTCAAACATTTCATTGAGTCCGTTTTATCCTAACTTCGTGCGAACTTGGGAGGACCAAGTTCGTGTACAATCTTAGCTATTCCAACTTCGTGTTCTAACTTCGTGCAATCTTGACTCCCAACTTCGCGCGATCTTAGCATGCCACTTCGTGCGATTTTAACTTACAAGTTCGTGTGAACTTGACTTTTGACTTGGTCAACGCGACTTTAAACTGAAATCCTACTTTTCGAGTATTCCTGAGTGTCTGTTGTTCGTTCCTTATCATTTTAAAATGCTCTCGAAAGGCTAAGAGACTTAACGAAAGAATAAACGTTTTGAAAGACTAAACTTGATTTAACGGGACATAATGGACTTAATGACTTGACTTAAAGCTTAAAAGCAACACATTAAGAGATTAAAGAGACTTTCTGATAAAACCTTAAGTGTACAAAACGTACGTTAAACACGAGTTCAATGGCATTTCTAAGGACCCTAGTATGGATTCGATCATTTGTTTTTATGCGAGTACTTATTGTTGGATTGTGTTTCAGTTGAGTAGGTTGATTTTGTGTGCGGTGTTGATTGTTCAGGATCTTGTTCTTTGTTCATATTTGCTCAAACGTTTTCAGGTGAGTTTCGTAGCCCCTATTTCTAAAATGTTTTGGGGTGAAAAGCATACAAAGGTTTTCTAACAGATTACTTTTCTTCTGTTAACTTATCGTACAAAAGATATACATATTGTTATTGAGCCGTTCATTGTAGAGTTACTGTTCTTGTTCTTGTTCATTACTTGGTACCAAGTCTGCCTGCAGTT
>JAOEHQ010013805.1:5058-26836 GCA_025447715.1 Asclepias incarnata
AGGCTCCCCAAACAACTAAAGAATTAATAGAGTCAATTGGCAAGATTCGAATCTCCGTCTCATAGGTAAAACCTGAGAACTTACCACTTGATCCATGGATGTTTCTGTAATTAATCATGCTTTTATCACTACTTAAAATTACAATATGTTAGGTCTCGAATAATCTCTATATCTTATGACAAGTACTTTAGAATAGCAGTCAATAGTTTTTCAAAAAACTTAAAAGAAGTTTAAAACTGAACGTTTACAAGACAGTAGCTTATCAATATCAAAAACAATAAATTAACAGATGATGCAATTTTCAATGAGTAGTTTACTTATTGCTATAAATAAATTACAACGTCGTTGCGAAAATAGAATAGATAATTAGATATATGATTTTTTGAGTTAAGTTGTTATTTTGTTACTCAAGTAATCAAGTTTAAAACAAATTATATCAACCAATTATATCAAATGACTTTCTCGGTAAGATAATTAAGTCAAACACTAGCTATCAACTTAATTACTTTACAACTTAGCCATAGATTTTAGGATTTGAATAATTAGTCCGCGGAAGTTTTCTATAATTGAATACAAACTATTTCTAAGGAAATCGTATTCTAGAAGATAATTATATGAAATACTTTAGTGTTGAAATATAGCTTAGAAATCTTTATATCGTATTTTCTATATTGATTGTAATGAAATCTTGTATAAGAGGATAGCTAGTTACATATTTTCCCCCCTTCCTTTCTTCCTTTTCGTTTCAAATTGATCCATCCAAGGGTATCATTTCTAATACATCTGTGGGACGGGTTCGAACACATCGAGTAGACCCGATACATGTATCATAAATCTATACTGAATGAGACATTCGATCTATCCATTTTCGAACGTGATAAGGTTTCAATCTAGTTAATTGATAAATGAATTATATATTTAAATACTACCACTAGATCGATGAATCGATAAATTCCTCGATTTTTTTTTATTAATCTATTTCTGGATTGACAGTGCTAAACTACTTTAATTTATCATCTTTACTTTATTTTGTAATAACATGATCATACCTTTCATGACAGACATGCTAATTTGAATCAATTTTTAATATTTTAATCGATGAAAATTCTAATATATTTTACATTTTAAAAAAGTATAACTTATTCAACAAATTAGATTGATTTATACGAGCCGATTTTCTATTACTATAAATTGATCAAACAATAGCGATTCCAATAGTAGCTTCAACGGTTGCGATGGAAAAATAGCTTCTTTTAATTGACGAAAAAAAGACAAATTTAGAAAAAAGATGTCATATGACAAAGTACCAATATCAAATACAACTTTTTATATATGTTAACCAACCTATCGAACACTTTGGTTAGGCGAAGTAGACACAAGTTGGTTGAGTAATATATATAGATTGTTTAAGAAGGGAAAAGATTGTAAGCCTTTCCTTTTACATTAATTCACACCTTTTTTTTTGTCGATGTATACGTAAATTTGAGGCTAAGAAACCTAAATAATGTTACCACCGGCAGGCAAGCAATGTTACACCATAAATGTAAACGTGGCACTAACCCACTTAAGGTAGCTACCTAAGCATATATAGAAGAAGAAGATTTGGTTAGCCCACATAAAAAATGGGTTGAATAATATAATATTTATTATTATATTATTACTGGCAGCTTGTTCAATTAGTCGTCCTCGGTTTCTTGAAATCGAAACATTTGAATTTGCACCTAAATAGATATATATAATCAAAAATTAAATATCCTTTATTATACAATAATATATAAATATAAATATAAATATTCATTATACAATATTATTATTAGAGGCCACACAATGCCCTCGTCCTTCGCTCATCCTTGACCCATCCTTCAACCAAGGACGAATCGACACCATTAGGTGTGACTAGTCCTTCAACCAAGGACGAATCAACACCATTAGGAGTTTCGAGAGTCCTGGGTTCAATCTCATGCATTCGTGTAATTTGAAGCAGCAGTAGAATAATTTGTCGTTTCAAAAATAAAGTGTAAAATTAAATAAAAAATGGTTCCGAGATTAGTCCTGACATTGAGGATGTTTTAGGTAAAAAGTTATTAATTAGTCTTTGTGTGACGTAACGTTGACATGATGAGTCTGACACCGTGAGCACTCTTATGTCTTTATTTCTATTATTTAATATATATTAAATATATATTATTTCTAAGTGTAGCAATTTATCTTTTTCTTAGATTATGTGTTTTCATCTACTATATGATTTTCTTAGAATGGAAAAAAAAATTAATATTTAACAAACTTGTCATTTTAGCATTAACTGGATGATAAAAGCTCTTGTTTTTTGGGGAATAATGTGAGGTTTAAAATCTGGCATTGATGTATCTAGGAGGTTTATTTGAGTAGTTTAAAAGTAGGAGTATGACTAGAATTAGTAGCCGTTAAATTATATATATATATTTAACAAACTTAATTAGGTTGGTATTCTCGTGTAACAACAATCCACCAAAAATTGAGATTAAGCAATGGGTATGAAGTCTTCACTAAGCAAAAATATTCTTCATTCTTTAACAGCAAACAATTATGAGTAATGATAAATCCTCTTAATTCATCAACCTAATAATCCTCTTAATTATAAGATCAAACCACATGGAAAAATCAAAGGAGGTGATAAAGAAAGATAATAATTGGATTACACATGTCAAATTTTTATAGTATTAGGATGATTATTAGGTTGAACAATTAGGAGGATCAATCATTTTCCTTAGGATATACATCCGAGTAGAACGAGTATATTGACTCATATGTATGCAACCTCATATCAGATTCTTAGTGCTGACAGTTAAAAATAAAAGAAGAATTTGAGTGTTAACGTCTATATTTAAATGAAAATAATGTGTTTAGCTCTTGTTGAAAGTGTGTAAGAATATGAAAATCACTTCTGATACTTGGTGCTTTAAACGTTTGTATTGCCGGCCTGTTGTTCCGAGATCGTTTTTGTTTGTTTGTTCGTTTTTATTACTAGTAATACATGTTTGTTTTTATTACTAGTAATACATGTTTGTTGCTGGCATCTTGCTAGACTAGTGATAAATAATAGGAGGATTATTAGGTCGATGAATTAGGATGATTTATCATTACTCATATCCTAAACTAGAAAAACCATCCGTTTACTCATTTACATCTTTTAACTTCGTAAATATTTTAAAACGTATAATTAGCAAAATTTTAAATACACCAATAAGATTGTCGTCAGAACATATTTACTTCACTAAAGGTAGTAATCTGGAATATCAAATAATAACATCATATAATTAATTTATAATATATTGTTTTACAGTATTCTACGCATCTAGATACTGCATGTATTTAATAACAAAACCATACATTAGCTTAAACTGTTAATTTGGATATACGACTGATCGGAAATATCATTACAAATAAAATCAAAAGAGATTTTACATTGTTTTTTTTTTTTTTTTAATTTTTTAAAATTTATTTATTTACTTTTTATTTTATTTTTATTTTGAGATTGTTATTTTAACCTACTTATATTTAGGAAAATGCTAAATGCAGTCCTTAGGGCTGTACTTAACGTGCATAAAAAAGTTATACTTTTCATATCAAAAGCTCACCCCCTGAATTTTATAATAAGTGTACAACTATTTAATGCACCTTATTCACAGTCCTTAGGGTTTTGTTTAGCAAAACCCATTTATTTAAGGTTTTTCTAACATGTGCCAACAATTCAGACACATGTTTAAGCACATTACATGAAGTCGGTACGTGTTTCCTAAAATATGAAAATCTTCACGTTAAAATGGTAAATTTTGTACTTCATTAACGCCTATTAAATGTATTTATCTATATTGATAGATATATTTAGTTTTTTAATGCTTTTAAATATGTGCCTAATGTCCACAAATTAACAATATTTAAATATACATTTAGTATTTTCTTTTCTACTTTTATGGTGTACTATTATTACTTACTAAATCTATACTTCTATACTACTATACTAATATATAAAAATTATAGACCCTGATGTTGAAAAATTACATTTTTTAGATATGCGAAATGATTAATATGTCCATCTTTTACCTATTTACATCATTTATTTCTTAACTCCTAAACTACATACACTAACCCCCTTTACATCAATTACCTACACCACTCGTCGCCGCCGCTACCACCACCACCAGTCGCCGTCACCACCACACCGCCGTCGCCATCACTGTCGCTGCATTGCGCATACACCCTTCACGTACTTGCTTATATATACGGTACGTTAACTAAGGACTTGATGATTTGTAACTTTTAGTCAGAATTCAAGTTTATACTTTAAAATTCAAAATTAATATTCAAGAAGTATATAACTTCTTCACACACAATTTTGACTTAATCAAATTTCTATTTCCAATTAAACAAATAATTAAGTAAAAATCTATATAACTAATGATAACTTTCAACGCTACATGATAATAATCTAACAAAATGTCTTTTGAGACTTTTCAATGAATTGCTTATTAACAGAGTATAATTAAAACATTAAAACCACTATATATTCTTTTCATACGTTTGACTCTATCTTAATTGTGAATGCTATATATATATACTAAACATGCATACATATATCTATGGATAAAAATAAATATAAATAGTCTGTAAATGCATACACAATAACACACATATACGTTTATATATTTTTTTAAATGACACGTTAGATCACTGACGGACTACTGGTCCACCCGATCATCTCCATTCCCCGAGTGCGTATACGTTTATATATATAATATACTTCCTACAGAAGGTTTGCTTGTGAAGATAGATATAAAAAGAAAGGATGAGCAAGAGTTGAAAAATATATGAAAAGAAACATTAATGGCAAAAATAGAGAGGTGGATAGAGGCAGCTGCCTGTATTCAAGTATTCTAAGCTTAAATATAAATGGTGGGTAGGTTGAGTTTTGATTACACACAATTAATTCTCTCCCTTTTTTTTTCTTTTTTTTTTTTTTTCCAATAGGGTGCATGCCAATATATTAATTTCTTTTTCATTCAAAGAATCATCATAATGACAGATTTACATTAATTCACACACACTCAAACAGTCACACACACAGATACACAGGTTTTATGGAGTTTTCAGGAGTACAATCATGATGATAAGTAGTGTTGTTTGAGCTGTGTGTGTGCACCACCAAACCAACCTTTCTCTTCATTTAACCCCCCCACCCCCCACAATATACTGTCTTTTTCAAATTAATTGACTTTCTTTCTTCTTCTTCTATCTTATAATTGAAACCTTCTTAATTGGCCCTGATTTTTTATATTTTTTTGTGTTTTTTTGCTAGTAAATTTTACTATTTCTTGTTCTAGCTAGCTAGACAGAGAGAAGATTAGAGCATATATATATATATATATATATATATATATTTTACATTTGTTTCTTAAGATATCTGGGCATGCATGAATGATTTGAGTTCATGATCAAAATATGGTTATTATTAGGTTGAGAAATCTGTTTTCAAGACTAGTACTTGTAGTTTTGGTTGTTCTTTTCTGCAATAGTGGCATATTTGTTTGGGGTTTGAATTACACAAAATATAGACAAGTAGGAGATTTGAGACTTGCAAGAATTCAAAAGCATTTGGATACACTTAACAAGCCTCCTGTTTTCTCCATTCAGGTAATTACACACACACACACACACACACATATATATGTATGTATACATATATATATATATATATATATATATATGCATGGACTATCATATATATATTGATAATGTCAAGTTAGTTTCTTCATAAATAATGTCCTTTTGTTACATTTTTTCATAGAGCCCAGATGGAGATATCATTGATTGTGTCCACAAAAGAAAGCAACCAGCTTTAGATCACCCTCTTCTCAAAAATCATAAAGTCCAGGTACTTCATTTGATCTTGTGCATATTTAGCTAGCTTGTACCTTACTCAATATAAAAGATTTACATTAACTTTTTACAATAAAATAAATATAAAAAAAATACAATTTGTTGGCTGTATTTTCTTGTATTATATATATATATATATGCTTATTGATGTACTCTTAACTTTTATTAATGTGTATCTTCTTAGGTTTCAACTACCAACAACCCTTTAATATACCCATCCATATAAAGCAAATACTTCATTTTATCTTTTTAAATAATATATGGCTGTAACCTTTTTTTTGGCTGGTATTTATGAAAGCCTGTTTGTTAAAAAAAAACAACACAAAAAGTTAAAATTAATTGTTACTTTAATTAATGATGTAGAGAGTACCACCAGAAATGCCAAAGGTGAAATCAATGGGGAAACAAGAGGAAGAAAGTGTTAGTGAGAAATCTGCAAATATTAGTAAAAATGAAGGGTACATAAGAAGAGGGGCATGGCAAATGTGGCATAAGAATGGTGAACGGTGTCCCAAAGGGACGGTTCCGGTACGTCGTAGCACCGTGCACGACGTTCTTAGAGCGGATTCGTTGTATGATTTTGGCAAGAAACGACGTCGTAACGTGCCCCTTGCTCGACGAGCTGATGCACCGGATGTTGTTAGTGGCAATGGCCATGAGGTACGTTATTTTCCCTTAGCATACATATATACGTACATTTTTTTAAAAAGGTACATACACAATAACACAAGTATATGTATGCTTATACTATGATATAATGTGAGTTCCAATATTTATTTTAATTATTGTAGTCTTTAATCATTTGAGGTAATTAATATTTTCTATTGATCCTTGATTTAAATTTATGTTTAGAAAATCAAATTAATGACTAATATATATTTTTAAACCATAATTGTAGGGTGACTTATTATAAAGTTGACCGGTATGTAATTAAAATGAGAAGGTTGCACGTGAAAATGTTTAGTTTTTTAAACACTACTCCACCAAAAAACAAATGGGCACTTTCTGTAAACTAAAAGTAATTGACTTTTTAAAAGGTAGTAGTACGTTGACTTTCTCTAAACCATTTCATAGACAAATACAAAAATATGCATATTTATTTTAATTTTAATTTAATGTGAATTAATATAATACATTTTGTATTCTAAATTTATATCATAATTATATTTAATTAACATATATTCCGTTTCAAATTTACTGTCTATCTTTCTATTTTATATATGTTTCATCAATTGTTTACTTGTAAATTTCACCTATCAAACATCATTTAAAGAATTAAAGCTAAACACCAAATATTATTGGAAACATAATGTAATGATCATATATTTCTTAACCTGTGTGATTTTGAAATGTTAAGTTGAAATAATAATTGGGACGGATGGAGTTTTGAGATGTTGAAATAATAATTGGGACGGATGAAGTAAATATTTTTGACATACAATATTTATTGAATTTTCACCAAACTCCAACTATAAATTCTTTTCTAACTTAAACATAATTTTTTTTAGGAAAAACGGGAAAAATATATTGCGCTTGATTAAATAGGAACACAACAAGCTGAATTCTTGTACTTGTTTCTGTTGGAAAAAGATTAAAGACAAAAAAAATTTGCACAACTATGTATCCACATTAATTTACATTTACATGACATAATATTGTACGATTACAGAAATCAAATTTAATGTCCAAATTTAACACCATACTTTTTCTATGTAATACGTAATGAAATTAATAAACTAGCTGGTATTTAATGTCATATAATTAAAATAAAAGGACTAATTATATTTTTTTTAAGCCAATTAACTAAAATTATAAGTAATTAAAATAGAGAAATGATAAATATAGATTATTGTGTATGTGTGATTAATGGTGTGTGTTTTGTCTTTGTGGGTGGTGAATTTTTTTTATTATTATTATTTTTTAAATAGCATGCGATAGCATATACGGGAACGTCAAGTGAGATATACGGGGCAAAAGCGACAATAAACGTGTGGGACCCGAAGATAGAAGTGATAAATGAATTCAGTCTTTCCCAGATTTGGGTTCTTTCCGGGTCTTTCGATGGCTCTGATCTCAATAGCATCGAAGCTGGTTGGCAGGTCCGTCCCTTCCCCCCCACCCTTTTTCCTTCCATATATTCCTACTTCCTTTCCTACACTCTCTTCTATATATGCTACTATATTACTGTACATCTCTTTGAAATATTACCCCGAATCATTCCGTTTCAAAATAAGTGTCTACGTTTTCATTTTAGTTTGTTCTAAAACAAACGTTCGCTTTCAAAAATAACATATCAAATTTATCACTTAATATATTTTTTTCACGAAACTGATTCTTAGGAGTCTATGCTAAAAAGACAAACTTAAATATTGTCGTCTTTTACTATCCAATGCAATAATTAAGCATTTTTTAAAACTTTGTGTTTTCTTTACAACACACTAATTTTGGGATAAGCCGATAAGGATATTCTCAAGTTAAAACAACTTGATAGGTCATGTTGTGATTTTGTGAGACAATGAAACTAATAAAATAAAAAACCGGACCCACGGTAAATAATTTATATATTTTTGCACTTGTAAAATTCACCACATGACCTATCAAGTTGTTTTTTAACTTATGAGGATTCTTATTCAATTTTGGGACGGAGGGAGTCCTAAGGAATATGATAAATTTGATCCCGGTATTATGTTTAAGAGGTTAATATGCAAACTATTTATGTGGATAGTAACTTTTTAAACATAGACTTAGAAGACTATGTTTAATTTGTGCCAACATAATTTTTTGTTCTGAAGTTTGGAATTGAATAGTCATATTCAGATGTCACTGTATAATGATGTTTTCTCATATACAAATCATCTTATAAATTTTCCAACAAGTATTTATTACTCGTCCCTATCATTTTTACGTCTACGTTACCATTTTTGTTTGGTTCAAAATAATCGTTTAATTTTTCAAAAACATACTAATTTTCAATACGTTTATCTATTATACCATTAACTAATTACCATTAACTTAATTGCATATATCTTAATTTGGGTTTTTTTTTAATGTTTGTGAACAATTTTTATGTGATGTAATCTCGTAAAATTTGAGTTAATGAAACGTTAGTCGTACTCGTAGGTCATTTTTCTAACTGTATTGAATCAATGACACGAGTTTTTACGAGAATTCGAAGAATAACGTAACAACGCTCGCGATTATGCTTTGTATAATAAAATCGAAAGGGTAGAAGATATTAAACTAAAATGATAAGAGTTTAAATTTTTTTTAAAATAGTTATAAGCTTGAACATAGTTATTAGTTCGTGTTCATTCTGCATAATGCACTTCAAAGTCAAACATAGTTAAACACTTCGAATATTTTAATGCCCACACCATTTTTTATATATGATATACTAGATACAGATATTATATATACAAAATTTTATTTGATAAAAAAATAAAAAAAATTGTTTGACATTGAAGTGATGACCTCTTTTTTAGCTTCATAGAAGTTTGGGCTTATTGTTGTTCTCGAGTCTTGATATTTGAATAGAAGTAAAATCTTGAAATTGTTTACACTTGCACGTTGTGTTAAATATTGACTCGAATTCATAATTATAAGGGATTCAAAGTACTAGTAGTTAAATTATACATCGAGGATCACTAAATACATAATTTCTAAGAGTATAAATTTTGTATATAAATAAATATATAAAAAGTGTATACCTAAGCTTCTTTGTTAAATTCATGTACTATGATATGATGTCTAAGTTAACATTTGATAGAATCGTAAAATTGATGAAAATTTTCTAAAGCTTTGATTCTTCTACTAGTCAGGTCAGTCCGGAGCTTTATGGTGACAGTCGACCCCGATTATTCACTTACTGGACGGTAACCCCTCTCTCTCTCTCTCTCTCTGTCTCTTGCGTGAATGCATATGTGCCATGTTCGTGTTAGATATCAAAAACCACGTAATCATGTAGTTAAATGATTGATTACAACCAACAATAACAATACTCAATCACATCAAAGGCGAGGTATGAGGGAGCTAGGTGACATGTAGGCAGTCATATCTCTACCCGGGGGGTCGAGAGACTGCTTCCAGAGTTAAATGATTGACTATGCAAATAAATATTATGGACACAGAGCATGATACTTCGCTTTTGATTGTACTAAAGTTGTTCTAAAATCATATTTGCGGTATTTATGTATGCAAATCATGTATATATAAAATCAATCAACAAGAGGATATATAACTATATATACTCAAAAAATATCAAATCATATTGGCAAGATCATGGGCCTTATGTAGTGGCAAACCTATTTAAGATCAATATTTATAATGTGGAGAACACTCCACGTTCTTCTCATAAACTTTCATGGTGGTCCGAATATTCATTTACAATATGTCTACCACAATAAAATATTATTTATGTCGAAAATGACACTCATAATAAATGTAGATTCCATTTTAATTAGATTCAATCGTGACCATTGAATTATATCATTTGGTACATTTGGATACTACTCTTTTTAATATATATGAACAAAGCCAATATCGAGTTAGCTTATCTGGTAGTGACTTTTATTTGTTAGGGTGTAAGTTCAAACAATTCCTGGTACAGACGTATTTAAGATTATTTGGAATTAATATAGGTGTTGTCAGAAATTTCCTTGCTTAAGAAAATATATGAATGAATAAATTATGGCTAGAGCTAAATAATTCTTTTTTTGATCGAATGTGGTACAGAGTGATGCATATCAAGCAACGGGATGTTATAACTTGTTATGCTCAGGGTTCGTGCAAACAAATAGTCGTATCGCTATCGGAGCTGCCATCTCCCCGTTATCTGAATTTCAAGGAAGTCAGTTCGACGTTACAATAGTCATTTGGAAGGTACGACCTTCTCACAACCTTTTGGACGTTATGTTTTGGATATCGTTGAAATTCTTCTCTAGGATCATTACTTATTTTCCTCGATTGGAAATGAGGACTTCAACCCGTGTACTTATATGAAAATGGGTACTCGATTTTTTACATGTAACACGTTAAATAGGTTATTTGAAAAATGGGTTGAATGCTTTAAAAATAATAGTAACAACTATATCAATGGGTCAACCCAACCCAAATAAAAACATGACATTATATGTGTTTTGACCTTTTTTTTTCTTTTTCTTTTTTGACATGTTATCTACTATGCTTTTTTGTTTTGTTACACGTACATCTAAAACATTTTTTTATATATGGTTTCTTACAAATGCAGGACCCGAAACTTGGTAACTGGTGGATGGGTTTCGGCGACAACACCCTAGTGGGTTACTGGCCAGCGGAGCTATTCACACACTTAGCTGATCGAGCAACAATGGTCGAATGGGGTGGTGAGATCGTCAATTCACGGGCCAACGGTGAACACACATCAACAGCAATGGGTTCGGGCCATTTTGCGGAAGACGGGTTTGGAAAAGCTAGTTATTTTCGAAACCTTGAGATTGTGGATTCGGATAACAGCCTTGTATCGGCCCATGACATATCCACCCTGGCTGAAAACACCAATTGCTATAACATTAAAAGCTCTAGCAACAACCAATGGGGCACATACTTTTACTATGGTGGGCCAGGCAGAAATCCACAATGTCAATGACTGTGACAATATCTTCATTTTTATTAAACCAAAAAAAAAAAAAATCCCAAAAGTATTCAAAATTTAATTGTTTTTAAGAGTAATGTTGTGTTTTCCTACCAATTATTTTAAAATTCATTTAACTGAAATTTAATTAATTTATGAAAATAATTGGTAGAAAAATATAACATTACTCTGGGTTAAAATCTCTGGATATGAAAATGTATGTGATATCTCTAGTAATTTTGTTGGTTCTTTCCAAAAACAGTGAAAGAAATTGTATGTAATGAATAAGATAATGTAGCATGAAACAGGTGGTTATGGAAGTGGCCATTTTCTGATATATTGTTATGTGTATCTTGGTATTTTCAATAGCATATATTGCATAGCAACAAAATTATAACAATGTAAACATAGCCAATAACGTTTATAACAAAAGAATGATTTCAATATAAGATATACTTTTTATGTTGTTATAATTTCAATATAAACCCATTTAAATTTGAAGTTATAATGTATTGATTGGGAAAGGCAATTCACATCAATATTATGAAAGTGGTTTAATGGTAAGGAGTCTTGTTTTCTCACACAAAAGGTCTCAAGTTCGATTTCTGCCATATCCATTATCTTCGGTATTAATCTCGAGTCACTATGACAATAACAGAATACAAGACAAGATTGACTGATTTTAAATGCTCTACTGAACTAAGGATAAGTCAAGTATTCTAGATAGAATACTGAATAGGGGTGAGCAAAAACCGATCCGGAAAATGGAAAAACAAAAAAACAGAGCCACCAAAACTAAAAACCGAACCAAACCAAATATATTTTAATTTATTTTATATTTATATCATTTTATATTTTTATCTATTACTTATGGTTAATAAATATGTTAATATATTTAAACCTTTTGCTTTTTTAGTATACAAATCAAAATCAAATGTATATTTTAGATGAAAATGCCCCACAAAATCACTTCGGTTTATAAAAAATCAAATCGATTTTAACACCTAAAAGATATAATTAATTAATAAAAAACATTCGTATAATTAGTTAATAAAATCAAATCAATTCGGATAATGCTTCAGTAATGTGTTGGCCTTGATCTGAAGTGATGTCTAATAACAAATAATCTAAAGAGCCATCATAATAAAATACTTCATACCAAATATACCCTTACAGCTTATATTAAGTAAAGTTTAGATATATAATATACTCAATATACTCCTACAATTTATATCTTAATTAAATACTTATTTTCTTTAGTCAAACTTTTCATTTATGCAATTAACTCGTTTGGTATATTATAAATTATATTATCAAGTTTTAATTACGAAAATTTCAAACATGTATTACAAAAATTAAATAAACTTTTTCTTAAATTAAAACAAACATTTTTTTTTCCTTTCCAATAAGAGTAATGTTACTAATTAGATTATCTCATCAACTCTTAAACCATCTGCGATAACCACCATAAAAGTCGTCGGATGCTATAATAGAAAAAATCTATTCCCGTCGCATTATGCAGGCACTATGCTAGTTCATATATATTAAAAGATATCATATTTGTTTAACTTATTCAAACTATATAATCATCGTTTTACTTCTTTAAAATTTTATTTTTCATATAAGAAATTAATCGTGTAATATATATATTTAACCGTACGCATATGGGTAGTAAGATTAGTAGTTTAATATATTTCAATTGTCATATTATTAGAGTGCTTATTAAAATTTGTGGATAAATATTAGCCTTTATTCTTGTTTAAAAAACCACCAAGTTAATGGAGTACTACGTAGTCTATGTTGTTCCAAAAAAAAAAAAAAAAAATACGTAGTCCGTACAAGTGTACAACACATTTTGGAGATGCGAAAGAAGGGAAAATCGGAAGAAGTTTTAGATCAAGTGGGCTTCTTTTGGGCTAAAATTCAGATTCATTAAATAAACTGAACGAGCCCGTTGTAATTTAATTTTGAACAAAAAATATTGTGGAATTTTATATGAAAATATACTCAAATATAAATCATACTAGTCTTAATACCCATACTATACGGATCGACTATATATATATATATATATACTAGCATAGTACCCGCGCGTTGTAGCGGAGATATATTACAACGCGCAAAATGACGTGACAATGATAATTAACGTGTTACTCAACAAAAGTTATCATTATGTCTGTGATAGGATATGAACTCATGTTAACAATAGACATGTGTTCAATATAAAATGATTCCTGGTTCAGCAGGGGAGAAAATATAGATTATTATGCTTCCATTATATAGAACTTCTTTTTAATGATTCAAGTCCTGTACTAATATAGCTTAAGACACCACAGACTCAATTGCCACTTGCCAGCTGCCTTTGATATAAAGACGCATTTTCCATTAATGCAACCATACCAAGATATGCAAATAGACAGCAAATGAAAAAATTCAGATACATTGCAAGTTGAAACTAACCATGCACAAAATTGATCCCAAGTTACTTCTGGGATCAATATGTAATCAGTGTGTTCTTGTAATGTATCATGGAGCTCAATGCCCATGGATGAATTATCAGAATAGATTAAATTCAAAAACCACACAAAAGTATGAACATTGATTCAGTGGATATGGGAAAACAAGATATAAGTAAAAATTGTACTAAAAGTTGGTACGATCAATGATAAGAAAAAAGAAGCATGAACACAATGCAACCTTCAAGAACACCAAACAAAACCTTCACGAACACAATGAACCACAACTGAAGTACCATAGGCAAGCATCACCGGTAACTGACGTTCACCCACATATGGATCCTCCTTCGTCAATATCGCTACCCCTGACATTATGCTTGTTTATGTTAACTGTCTAATGTACGTAACATGTGAAGGGCTAAAGGTTTATGTTCAAATTATATGAGAAAACGGGTCGTAAGTCCGCACCTTTGTAGCACATTACTGCCAAGGAACTGGACTCTTTATCATCATAAGTGGAACCATCGATTGAATTTTGATACTGCTAACCCTTTTAATATTTGTTTATGCTATATCTACGCCTTCCTTTCATAAATCTGGCAATCACAGGAAGCAAAATTGAATAATATATTTAGTTTTTTTAATGAAAAGTAAATAATATATTTAGTAACAAACAATATAATCAAGTAGCAAAATTGATATGTGGAAGTATTCAAATCTAAATGGAGAAGAAAGAGAAGCTTTGGTATTGTAATAAATAAATGGGGAAGAGAGTATATGAGAAGCTTTATTATACATACAAATCTAAATATCCCGCTCACTTATTTAAAGGTTCCGCTCAGTTATATTCAAACCATCTGACTTTCAGGGTTTTAAACAAATTTATAAAACATATCATATAATTAACAAAGTTGTAAAAATCAAATGCATACTACCTGCTAAATTTGAAATTGCATTTGACAAAGTCAAGGCTGACGAAACGCCTTTTCCCCCACCTGATGTAATTGTTTTCAAAAAAGAAAAATAAGAAGGTACAAAAAACAAATAGAATAATTAAAAATCATACCGACTATGAAAGATCATTTCCAAAAAAAAGGAGTCTACAGTGGGCTTGATTGAGGAGTAGGTATAAAATAACAAAAACCTCAAAATAAAAACATAACACCAAATCCGTATGATTTTTATGTCGTGTACCTATTAAAATTGCAACAATTATCCACAAAACACCAAACTTGTACTCCTAACTTTCAAAGATGTCGACCATTCTCTTTTGCCCAACTACTCATAAAAATATTACCCAACTCAATCTCAAAACTAAACCCCAATAAATTGTTAAAACCCAACAGAATTATTTAAAACAATATTCATATGAACTTGGGGATGAAAAATTACCCAACTCGACCACAACAAAATCGTTATTGCATATCCATAACGATCACATATCCATAAGGTTTCGAAGATTGACCTGCACATCAACCGAGTTTACATAAAAATTTATAGTATATACCAATAATCAAGAATGAATGACTTGTAAGGACAAAGGAGTTGAGTTAGCATCTTGAAACGTTCTGCTCCTAATCCTGTCAACAACAGCTTACCGTAAATTTCTAAACAGATGACAAAAGTAACAATCTTTGTGATCTTATCGTTAGCTTAGTATGCCAAATGGAAAAAGTATTTGTTCCGATCAAGAAATGTAAGTTACTGCCACCAACATCTTGATCAAGTGTAACCATAGCAGCTCCAAACTTCTTTGCCATAACCTGTATGAAGTTGAGAGTTTCGGTAAATTTACTCCATTGTTAAATAAACATACACATTTATAATCTTATACCACAATATATCAAATATAATCGCTTAAAGGCTTTAGAGAATCAGAAAATTAAGACAGGATTGTGGAAACAATGAAAGAAATGTAGATTATCAAATGTATTGTGTATTACTGGTGGGAAAAAAACACCAATCATGTGCATATAAGTCCTACGTATGAGCAAATGTAACCTAACAAAATGACTTTTTATTCAATTATTCAAAGTAAGTAAGGAAAAGTCAGGAACATCATATTTATCTTAACATCATATTCAAAGTAAGTCAGGAACATCAATGGACGGCGGCGGCTGCAGATTAACACTGATTGACGGTGGCACATATCAACTAACGAATTTTATAACTACAAAGACAAAACCAATGATATTTAAACTAAAAATAAATACTTGTAACTAACTAATATTAAAAATAAAACAAAAGAAAATTACCAGAAGATGATCGGGGGCAATGGCAGTGATCCGGTGACGATGGAGGCGGAGATCCGTTTGGTGGTGGATGACGGTTTTAGGGGTGGCGGCCGATTTACAACCAAGGCAAAGATGGTGGAGGATGGCGGTGTTGGAGGTGTCGATCTTTTTAGGGTTTTGTTTAGGTTGGGTGATTGAGAGAAAATACACACACGCACATAACAAAGAAAGAAAAGGGTAGGTCGCCGGCGGTGTGGTGGTGACTGTCGTCGTTTGGTGGACGCGGTGGTGGTGACTGTCGGCGTGTTTTTCTGGCGATGGAGGGTGGGTGGATGGATGGATGGATCGTGTGTGTGTTTTTTCCTGGCGGGGCTTAAAAATTAATTATTGTGTTGTGAGTGATTTGTGGATGGATGGAACGTGTCGGTAAGAGGAGGGTAGATTTGGAAGTTTAGCTTGGGCAAGTTAAAAAACAATAGAAAAAGAAGGGTAATTTTGTCTGATCAATTCATTATTTGAGAATTGTGGGGGTGGGTTCCCCTTTTATAAGGGAATATAGATATAGATGATACCTTTGGCAACTGCTATCAGGACCAACGAACCACTGTGAATTGAGATGATAACCATCATCTCTTGGCTATAGAAGCTTATAATATGGGGTCAATATGTGATTTTTAATCTGTATGGTATTTTTCTCCATCCGAGCCTTTTTTTTTTTAAGGTGTGAATTACTCGTAAATATCGGGAGGTCTAGCATACGTTGTTTTAACCGGGTCCGCGCTAGAGAGCCCCTTCGCAGAATAGATACCCAATATAAATCCCTTCGATGAGAAACCCCTATCACCCAGAGATCTGGAGCGGAAAACTCACCCAGGCCCACCATAAGTGGAAATTAAATATCTGTGGCCACCACCAAATATGCCTAGAGTTGAACTCGAATTTGAGACCTCTTATGAGGAAACAAACATCCTTGCCACTAGACCATTTGGTGATGGTTAGCTCCTCCCCGTGGTCATATAGAATAATCTCTAATCACTATCATTCATAATCATAGGTAACATTATAATGCAAAACATAAATGGGCTACTATATATGTGGTCATGGATGGAAATATACAAAAACTAATAATACAAATCATTTTGATAATACACGTACAGATCGATAACCTTCCTTTGATACTAGATTAATGATTTATCACTGCAAATTAAATAGATATTTTCATAAGTTATTTGTTTTGACTTTTGAGCCTTAAACAATCATGTACAGTATTAATTAACTAGTTGGTTATATGAATTAACTCAATATATCAAATCTTTTGAGCCTTAAACAATCATGTACACGTACGTTAACTTATTTTAGGTTGTAACAAACCACTCTTGCAGATACGTCATACATACACAACACGTACCTACAAGGTTTTTTTAATTAAAAACATAACATCTCCCTCATCATGTGATGTACTACATTAAGTCACACGATAATCTTCTTTACGATGCTAAGTTCTTAATTATATATTGTAAACACAATATGTACCAACGGAAGAATTCTTCGAAGAAGCCAACCCTAAAGCTGTCGACCTAGCTACACATGTAATCTACGACCTGGAAGAGGAACCAACTCTATTTGGATTACAACTTCGCCACATTCAACATTTTTCAATCGAAGAATCATGTCCTGTACGATCTTGCCATTCTCCCAAATGATGCAACTTTCATCCGCTAGGTAGTTGTAGTGCTTTCTAGGATGAACACGGTCTAATTTAGTACCATTCGGGAGGTTGTTGAGGTTTATACCCATTCTGAGACATTCAATATATGGTTTTATGTCTATCTCTGCCATCCCCATGCTGTCGTCATTACTAAACTTATCTTTATCATACACAGCCTGTATTACAACAAAGTTCCTTTTAATTTATTGGAAAAAAAAACTACATTGTTGTCAACACGGGGTTAGCCAACTTGGTAGATGCTTTTGTCTCTTGGGCGAAGATCAAGGTTATGATTATTTGGGTAATTTAGAAATAAAATAGATTTGCTCATTAAAAAAAAAAAGTTTACATATGATTTATCTAATTTTTAATTTCAAACTCACACACCCATGACCCACCTAGTCTATACTTTTGTCCCATTTCGGATTTGAACCCTCAACGTTTTGGTAATAATTTTAAACACACGGGGTATCTTTAAAGAGTTTGTACTTACAATTTGTATTGGAGCTTTGGGGTCCCTCATGGTGAGAGTCAATTCATCATTCCACACAGGGTTGCAGTTCCCCTTGATAACCTTAGTCTTTGTTTTCTGCATTATAACATATATAAGTTCTTCAGATGAAAGCCGAATTGTAAATCGGTCACATTGATGTACAACTTAATTACAAAAAAGTTAAGATATTTGCGATCCATTGAATAATAACCTACATTTATCTATATATATAGATATATACAGGTTGATTGGACTTGAAAGAAAAAAGCATGTATTGCGCAATAGATCGATGAATTTTATACAGGACTTTTGGGACATTCAATGGTGTCGATGGGAGGCTGATTCGTCATCATATTGTACCAAATTTCATATGTAAACCATGACTCGGTCTCTAAATGAAGCTTGCAATTCAAATTTTGTTCCAGATTCGTATTCTCAGATGTCCCATATGAAAAAAGTACATTGAAACTGAAAAAGATTGAGATGATGTATCACAATTATGTAAATCCATTTGCATCACATTATTATGAAACCATAATTAAGCATGATGAGGAATTATAGAACCAACTTGTAACAATATTACATTACAACATTAAAAAAATTTGAGATAATATTTAAATATCTAAGTTGTATAGCAAACAGTAATCATGGAATATATTTATGGTGGAATTGAACAAATGAAAGACCTGGTTATCCAAGGATGCAACAAGATAAGGATCGCTGGTTTTGGTGTCACGAACCGCAAGATTGATTCCCATTTTCACCCGTAACTTCAATAATCCGATCACTCCTTCCATTCTAATAAATCAACTACCTCCTTGATCGCGCGCTCCAAAAATATAATCAAAATGACAGAACATAATTTAAGGGTTTTTTTTTTTTTCTTTCAAAATGAAGCTAGCCTAAATGAAAGGAGACCTAGCTTGTCAACTTAACCTCTCTCTTTCTTGTGCATGTGTTAGAGATTTGGACCTCAAAATTCAAGGCATTTGATCCATTCTTTTGTTCTCACGTCAAATGATGCCTACAAAAATATTATTATGTCAATTGATGTGTTTTTTTAAATACCATCTAATCTAATCTTCTTAAATTTATAAAGTATGATTAACTTAAGGAAACGACTATAAACTGGATCATACAACGCTTTTTTAAGATATCGTTCGCTTGTAGAAAATCAGCAGAGTTAAAAGAGCCTACAATGTCCAACATGGCAACATATAACAATATATTTCAAGTGTATTCGGATGAAAGTTGTAATAAACTGCCACCAACCCAGCACTTTCCAAAACTCCTTCGTAGCCCAAAGAATTGCCAACCATCTCATTTTCTGGCCCATAAGTAATAGGCCTCCTCCAGGCCCACGTCTTGTTAAAAGAGGAGCCTACAATGTTCTTATAGAAATATAGAATAGCAAATTATTCTTTTTAAACATGGTCTAAATATTAGTACATGCTAATTTTACTTTATGATAATTTGTGTAATGAAAAATAATGACATCCAACAAACAATCAAAGCCGATATTCTTTGAAACTCTCAAGGAACATAAGAAAACAACAATTATGCGTGTACACAATATCCATATTACACGATCAAGTTAATAACATGACAATTATAACCGTCTCCCAACCTAAACATACCAGCATTGACACAAACATTAGTTGAAAACCAGAATAAAAAAGATTTAATTTAACTAAATTTGAGATTTAAGGTATATTTGATAAAAGTAGTTAGAGTTTGAATTGTAATTGATATTCAGGGTTATTCTGCGTGGATGAAACTTTGATTATAATATTGATTATACGTGTGTGTTTAAAATTAGGTGCTTCCAAAGGTAAATAGGAGATTATATGTGTGTGTTTAAAATAGCTGGAGAACCAGAAATATAAATTTATTTCATAAATTTGTCTTGGAAGCACATAACTTACATGCTACTAGAAGCATATAGGTTATTCTCTTATACTAAAACAAGGTGGAAAAAAAATGTGGAAATGATAGGAAAAAATTTTGTGTTTGAAACATAGAGTATTGTCATCGAAAAACGAATGATTATCGATAGTCAATTTTAAAAATATAATAAATTAATGGGTTTTTTAACTTGTGCCCACAAGGCACATATTAAAATAAAAGACTGGTGCCCGCGTGATGCGACGACAATGATCATAGCGGCGGCGGTGTAGTGGTGGCGGCAACGGGTGGTGGCGGCGACTGGTTGTGATGGTGGTGCCGGCGGTGGTGGTGTGGTTATTGATGTAAATGTAATTGATGTAAAATGGGTAGTGTAGTTTTTTTAGGAGTTGAGAGATAGATGTTGTAAATTATTTCATTAAGAATATTTTAGGTATATTGGTTAATTATAAAAAGAAAATTTTTGAAATTGAAAGGTAATTTAGGTATTTTAAAGACAGAAAGTTGAAAAGGAATAAGAGGTTTGTTCTCTTATATAAGAGTATAAATGAAACGAAGTTAATAATTTTAAAATAAAAAAGATTTTTCATCCTAAAATAATAAATTTGAGACTTAATGGTTGTATAATTTTCACTCATAATTGTTTTAAAAAATTAATTTCTTTAAAACTCATAACATGTGTCCATGAAAAAGACTTAAATTTATAAGTCACTTATCCATTATTCACTTACAAAACAACACCCTTTCTCTATATTCACATTCCAAACAGAGGTGGTAATAATTTTGAAAACTTATATATTATAAAAAGTGTTTACCTATCTATCTACCAATGTGACATTCTTTTAAGCAACATGTGTCCTTTTTAATTTATATATCAAGTTTACTAATTTTTATTTATGTATACTTAGCAATATCTTTATTTTATTATAGAGTGGTGATAATAATACCATGAAAATTGATAGATTTACCACATAATATATACTATATAGTATACTTTACAAGTGTTTAATGCACAATTGTGATAACTCTATGAATCTTTGTGGTATGAATATCATCACCATCCTTAATTATAACATCTACCAATAAACTAAAACATGATTGATGTATCCTTTAATCGACACGTGTCGTTTTATTTAGGTGACACATGTCTTTTTAAATCTATATTTAAAAATTCTACTTTTTAGATACCATAAATAGTTAAACTTTTAATTAATTAGTATATAAATATAAATATAGATACCTAATATAACTAAAATTATGATATTAAAAATCTTAATCTATTCATTGTTACCATAAATATAAATTTCGTGGTAATTTATAATTTACGACATATTGTTATTTATAACATATAAAAATTAAATTTATTTATTCTTATATGTGGAATATCTAAATTAATTTGTATTTCTAACTTATAATTTAATATTATTTATTATTTATCCATCTTTTATTTAGAAAAAA
>JAOEHQ010013806.1:0-15754 GCA_025447715.1 Asclepias incarnata
TGATTCCGTTAGGAATCAATTTGTGAAATGAAAAGTCGCTTCCGCATTTTGTTGACGAAACTTTGTTTAAAGTTTAATTTTTTTTTGAAATCCGCATTTTTATAAATATGGTTGTTACAACATATTTCCTACAATTTTTAATTTAATAATTCTTTAATTTATAATTTTATAAACTGGTATTTCGCTAATTAATATCGGATTTACATTTATTTGTAACTCAAACCCTATCTTTTCATGCGATCAATAATCTCAAATATTGTTTTTCAAATCAATACATTTAGTTTTTAAGTTTTAACTTTAAGAATTCATTTTTTTCCCACAAAATTGATAGATTGTTTTGAATAAGAAATAAAAAGCAGAATGGTCATGTAAATTGTGATTAATTATTTTTATCAACAGTTGATTTGTATTCACAACATCCAATAAGAAATATATGATTAATATTAACAAGTTTTATTTCATTCTGCCATTAGACAACTCTGGATAGTCGGCCATTAATCTTTGTTGGACGTTAAAAAAAAATATTTTGCCATATCTACAAACTCATCATCTAAATAACAAATGAATTAATGCATATATATCAATTAGCATTATCATTGGATATATTGATCCAATGGTTTATTACATAAAATCATATTAATTTAATTTTTAATCTTTGTTACCTTTTATGACAAAAATAAAATAAAAATAAAACAATTATACTAAGTTACTAATCACCAAGATATTTGAGTCAAATAGATCATCAGATAATATAATGGTTCAAGTTATTTTAAAACTATAACTTTCGTATCCGTGGATATATACAGGCTAAAACCTAGTAAATCTATCTATATCATAAAGTTTGACTTATACATTTTATGATCGTACTAAATAAATCATTAATAACTAAAATTTTAGTAGTTACAATGCATTGTTTTTATTCTATACCTTCTAGAAAGTTTTCATAAATTTGTCATACGGTTATTGTTTTTTTCAAAAGAATCCGATCCGATATCAGATATCGATTTTCATAACCTTTAATTTGGACGCCTATTAAAAAATAAGACCTTAGTCGACCCAATCCGAAGCTTGACCCTACCTACTTACCCTTATTTGGTTCATGAATAATGTTAAGAAAAAGCTTGGCTAAAACTTAGTTCCGTCAAAAGTTAGGATGATTTTGAGCAAAAGATCTAAATGACTTGTAATAACTTATTATAACTTGCATTTAGGGCAAAGTTTAGCTTTAAAACAATAAGAATACTCAATTTCATTAAAAATAACATACAATTTAACTCTCTCGACAAATATCTTCTTTTTTTTTTAATTTGAAAAGTTCTCTCGACAAATATCTAATAAATAGTTTTACAATAATAACTTTTATCAGTATAGTAGCATTTATATCTTGTTAGTTTAATACATCCTTTCTAAAGTTTGCTTATAACCTTCAATAACATGCTAATTGCACCACCCCCAAGTCTCAACAATACTTTCTTCACTTCCTCTATCAGTTGTGTCAGTTCAGCACCACATCAGCACTTCTAAATTGACCCATCTATGCCAACAACACATCTTACTTTCTTCGGCACTTTATTTTACACACATATACACATACATACATAAATGTATCATATATCACCCAAGACCCTCACCCCTTCGTCAGTAACAGAAGTATCCAATAATCCAAAGTGACTAGGCAACTGACTAAGCGATGTCAATGGTGTCACAAAACTGAAGAGCTCTTTGGTTAACCAAAAAGCTACCGTTGGTAGCATTTTTATCTTGCTCATATTACTGTATTTTACTAAGTTTATTACAAACATGTATGTTTATTGCTCGTTTTGATAAACTTGTTTCCCACCAACTATTGAGAAAAATCAAAATTCTCATCAAATTTTAGTTAAATAAACACTTTTAATTGAAATTATAAAACTTTTGTTAGTTTTTATATACTTATGTTTTGATATATTATATTAGGCGTTCGGTCCCGGAAAAAGAAACTAAAATGAAAGTTATAAACTTATAACAGTGTCTAAGGTTGTAAATGATTAATGAGCAAGGAGAGTGATTTTAGTAAATACTAAAAATGGAAGATAAAAAAAAACCGCTAGAAGGAGGGCTTGAACCTCCGACCTTGTGGTTAACAGCCACACGCTCTAACCAACTGAGCTATTCCAGCTATATGTATTTTTTTTATTCATTTAACATACATATACATTTCGGCCATCTGGTTCTATGACTTTAGCATATCATTTTGCATTATTTTTTAAAAAATATTTTTTTATGGTATGGTCGCAAAAATGTTATCCATAAACCTGTGATCCAATATGTTACAAAATGTGTGAGACGGCTAGCATAGGAGAGTATCCACAGTCGTACAGGATACATGAATGGCATTCAGGATGCATGAATTGCAATGCCAGTCGTAAGAGATCATTTCTAGTTTAAACATTGGTATTGGTAGTAGTTATGAATTATGATTCACAAATTTTCTAATTTTTATTACAAGATCACAGTAAATGCATAACTAAACAAACAGTGCTTGCAATGTTTGAAATATTATCGACAAATATTTCAAACATTAGAATTATCATGCTCTTTGGTAACCAATTTGCAAAGAACAAAAGAAAATTTCCTCTATGATTCTCATTCTAGTAGTTTATCTCCGTACATAGTTACAAGTTGTGAAAGCACATAAGTCTTTGTTATTGCTAGAAAATGTACAACTAGACTATAACCGTAAAAGCCTCTAATTTACCATTGGTACTTGGCTGCAACAAGAACTTCTTCATACTGCTGAGCAGCACTGTCCCAGCTCAAATCCTGCATCATCCCTCTTTTCTGAATCCCTTTCCAGCTCTCTTTATATTCCCGATATGTCAACAAGCAGTTCCAGAGTGCATGAATCAGCTCCCCGGTCTCTGCTCGGTTAAATGTCCATCCTAACCCTGACTCGTTATAAGGATCAAATGGCTGAACGGTATCTTTCAATCCACCTACAGCATGTACAACCGGTATTGTCCCATAACACATAGCATACAATTGGTTAAGCCCACATGGCTCGAATTTAGATGGCATCAGCAATATGTCAGCTCCAGCAGTTATCCGGTGAGCCATGTTAATTGAAAACCCGACCCATCCTCTCACTTTGTCCTTGTACCGGTTCTCCATTTCCCTAAGCATCTGTTCAAGATCGTGCTTACCCGTACCTAGCATCACCAGTTGTACATCCTGGCCCATCATCCAAGGAACCGCGTCCCCTATCAAATCGACACCTTTTTGGTTATCTAGTCTTCCAATGAAAGCAATTAACGGTACATCATCTCGAACTGGTAGGCCCAGTTCTTTTTGAAGAGCTGCCTTGCATTGCGGCTTTCCAGTATGAAGAGTCTCTAAAGAGTAATTCGTGTAACCATCCGAAGTCAAGTGAATATCAAGTTCGGGGTTCCATTCGTTTTTATCAATTCCATTGACAATACCCTTTAACTTCCAATCATTTTCTTTGATTATCCAGTGAAGACCCTGACCACCCTCGGTGGTTTTTAGCTCCCAGGCATATCCATGACTTACTGTGACTATACGGTAAGCAGTTTTCAGACCTGCAGCAAAGATGTTGAAGTGCTCACCCCCTATTGGATCATACATTCTGAAAAGATCCATGTAGTGTGGTGGAAGATCCACATAAGAAAAATCATCCATTGGACCACGACCCTGAAACCAATAAAAATTGTAAAACCATACATGATATAACAAATAGGTATGTTGCAGTCAAGAATTTATGCAAAACCAACCTGGTGAGCAATGTTATGAATCACAAGGACAGATCTTGCATATTCCATTAACCCATGTTCATGATAATATGCTTTAAGGTAAACCGGCAACAATGCAGTATGCCAATCATTAGCAATAAAAACTAAATTTCCATCCCCGTAGCAAGCCCCACCACACGGAACATGCCATGGAGCCTGTAGATGACATAACTATTAACTTTATATTCCTTTAGGAATGAGTAAATAAACTTGAATGAAAAATAGGGATAATGTACATCTTGTTTTTAGCGCATACCTCAATAGCTGCTTTGCAAAACAAAACCATGCGCCTTAGAATATCCTGCAAAATATGAAATCCTTTAACCATCCTTTTATTCCATTTCCAGAACTAAATAACGCTTACATAACTAAAGATAACCTTACTGTGCGATTTCCTCCATAAATGTTACTGCCTAAGTTTTGGAACATGGGATTTTCAATAAAAACAAAATCGACACCATCTATATACGTTTGATAGTAATGTGCCTCCATATCCTGAAAATATATGTGCAGTTAACAACATGAAGCCTCATACAGTTCAATTGACTTCAACCCAAATACGTGGAGTAAAATACCCTTACCTGTCCATTTACCTTATACCACTTACTAATTCTTGTATCTTGAAGTTCAGTATAATTCCCATAGCAAGGTGCCACTACCTAAATATTTGTGGAAAGCAAACGTATTTCAAATGTCAGATACAGACTTGAGACTAGGGATAACCAAGAATCATAAAACATATTAATTATGTCATCTAGAACCAAGTTTTTCATCAAGAAGTAGAGCAGAATGCAATGTTTCAACAAAGTTGAGAGAATAATTACCATTACTCTGTGCCCACGTTTTGCTAAAGCCTTTGGCAAGGCACCAGCAACGTCTCCAAGACCACCTATAAACAACACTTCTTTTAAAGCATGTTGTATATAGCAGTGTATAAAACATTATTGGATGTTATTATTCCCACCAAAAAATAAAGTTAAATGATTTACCTGTTTTAGACCAAGGAGTACATTCTGCAGCAACCAATATAACGTTCATTATATTGGGCCCAGCTAACGGAGGGGATATTACATCTTCAGTTATGGGAACATCTACATCATAACCTATATGGTGCAATGTTGATTCATTGGTATCTTTCACTTTTTCGTATGTGGTTGACATATCAGAAACAAATGGTGGCAATTCAGTTGTTGTAGCTACATTTTTGCCTTGAAATTTGATATTGGAATCAACATCTAAAGAACTTTTAGGAGGCCAGTTAATTTCAGATTTTGATGTATCTACATCATAACTTTTACTACCAGACATGATAAAGTTATCGGGTGCTTCATATCGCGGTGGAACAATACTGCTAGTAGATGGATATTTAGGCGTGTAGATGTCATCAAGAACATTAGAATCTGGTTCCAAAAAGGACTCTTGCTCCTCCTCAGAAGATATTTCCTCGTTCTCAGAGTTTACTGTGCCATTATTTATTGATTTGATTATTTCCCTTCTCTCAGCTATCTGCATTCAAATAAAAACAAGAGTTTTTACTACCGCCAGGAATAGAAGTATACACTAGTCAAAATCATGGGTTAAATGCAACAATTTAAGAGAATTATGCTATTAAGGTCCATGAACGTTGCACGATTCTGGTCTTCTCAACCTCATTATCATTACTAGTTTATCCACACAGGGTGCCCACTGATACTTTCACAAAACTATTATAAAAATGGCATTACACTTTATGAGATTTTCTTTTCGTTTTGCATATAACTAAACTTGCATTGGGCATACTATAACTAAATCTTAGTAAAGGAAATGAGTAATGAATATATGGCTACGGGCTTGTATGAAAAGAAAAGAAAGAAAACATGAAAACAAACCTATATCAAATATCTCCCACCTTGAAATAAATAGCAAGATTATCAACTTAAAGTAACTAATCATTTACTGTGAACTGCATTTTCAATCACTTTCAGCAAAGTCAACAATAAAGGAAGGCTGGTAAACAAGATGAGTTCGGGCTGCTGAGTTGAAATTATCCAATCCGAACCGACCAGATAACATAATCAGGTTGAAAAGTACAACCCTAAGATGTGACCTAGTAACCCGAAAAGACCCATGTAGCCCGTTTAACAATCGGGTCAGACAAGTTAGCTGGTTGGTTTCATGTTAAATGGGTCTAACATGATGGTTTCGGGTCAAATGGGTTGTTTTCGAATCAAACAGGTCAAATAGGCTCAGGTTAGTCGGGTTACACACGTTGGTTTCAGACTTTCAGGTCAATGGGCTTAGGTCAGCTCAACTTTATATACATCTATCATACATTCTGGTTGATGGGTCGACAGTTTACCTAAATAGCTAACCCAGGCCCGACCTGAAAATAATCAGGTAGCCGGATCAAAACCCAACTCAATTATATTTGTGTCAGGTCCAATTCAGGTTTCAGGTCATTTCTAGTATCGCCACCAAAAAAACCACTAAACAATTTCATTTCAAAAATAAAATTCAGCCAAAAAACAAAGTGTAACACAGGATTAAAATATAAAAAACAAAGTGAAAAAGGCATGTCTTTTTTCTAGAACCACATTACAAACAATATATATCACTCAATTTATAATAATTATAGCATAACAAACATCCAAATTATAAAAAAACTTACAAATTTGTAACCAAAAAAAAAAAAAAAAAAACTATATATTTATAGAAAATCAACCTGCTGAAGTAAGTCTCTTTGCTTGGCCAAAAGCTTTTTAGATTTCTCAATAACAGCTTGAAGTGCCTCGTCAGCATCACCGTCACCTGAACTTTTATCACCGGCTGTTGCTTTAACCTTACATACTCTGTTAAAACCACCAACATTATTATAATACCTATTATAATTATTACTTACAAAATGTGTCATATCAAGAATTGATTTTTTTGGTCGATAGAATGACAACATATGGATCTTGGGAAGACGATGATTATTAAAATGTACAGTGGTATCAGTGGCAGTGTAATCTGTTACAAATGTTAAAGAAGCCATGGTTGTATTCAATGTGTTTGTTGAATTGCGTGAGTGAAGTTATTTTGAGGTTGAATAGGAGATAGAAGGCGAAACTTAAATGGTTTGTAGTAGTTGATGAAGCAGTTAAAACCCAGAAATGATTTTGTTATTTGAGAACCAGAGGCAGAGCTTGTTGATCTGATTATAATGAGTGGTGCAGAACACTGGGCCACATAGATGGGGATGTTAAAAAGCGTATGTACTTTTTGTAAATCACTTAAAAAGGTTCACTAATTTGTTTGTTTGGCACCTAATCTTAATAAGATATGTTTGTTGTAAAGAATGAATTAATTGTAAAAGTCATAGCTTTATCAATTAAGTTTTATACAACACATAAAACAAACAATAATTCTGCTTAATTTACACAGAAAATATTTATTCAAACAAATACTTTATCCGCAAAGCACTTAACGAATAAAAAAACAAACGGGCCGTAAGCTCAATTACCGTATATTAAGTAGTCAGAAAAAATAAAAAAGTTTATTTTTGGGATAATTTTAAGATCGGCTTAGTGACCGATCATACAATCTTAAAAACAATCCCACAATCTTCCGTGCAATCCTATAATATTTACTACAACATCCAATCCGGAAACAAACCTTCATGTAGCAAGAGGCCATATAAAGGATTGAAACAAAGGAAATGCAAGAATAAAGAGCCTTTTACCACAATCCACATCCATTTGAGGGAAGGAAGAACACAAAAACACCAACTGTTATGCTTCTTTAAAACCCAGCAAAACCGGTTGATGTCAAGACATATTTGACAAATTACATAGTAAAGTCCAACTGATTGCGATCTGATGCTAACTGTATGAAAACATACATAAAATGGACTCGAATTACATGAAGCAAAGAATTACTATAAATAACTTGACAATGATGATCGTGAGCCCTCTGCATTAGTCCATGAAAAAGTGTAGATGACTGAAGCATCGTATATATGAATGCAATCCATGTAAGATCTGAAAATATATTGCCATCCATTGACATATCCCTTATGGTTTACTCAATAATACAGATAAATATGCATCCAAATGTCCAAAATAATGTATTCTTGAATGAAAAACAACCATGTACAATTAAAAAAATAAAATCCGGAGCTAAAGCAGTCCACATAAATATAATAAGGGGTCTCCCAACAATACCACCATTCTCACCCCATTCTTACTGCCAGATCAACGTCACATCATTTTTTCTCTCAGAACACTACCAGAACGGCAGAACATGGCCCTACCAACAATACCCCCATTCTCACCCCATTAGGTGCTTCCACAACTTATATACTTCTCAAAATTGCTTTGAAAAGAATTTTCATTTCCGCCCTTAAAATTTATTAGATGTACACATTGCATCCTTCATTTAAAATGGTTGTGAGGGGGGAAGCACCTAACTTATATGCTTCCCCTTCTCATTTACCATCTATTTTAAACACACACAAAAACCACCATGGATCCACCCTTAACCCACCTCCCCTCCTTATATCCCCGTCTTCGTGAGAACACCAAACCAGAACGTGCCCAGAACATGGGCCGTTCCAACGGTGTCCACGAGAACGCGCCCAGAACACGGTGAGAACACCACCGTTGGGAGACCCCTAAGAAGGACAAGATGGTTTAGTTCACGGGAACATGAATCATAAAATCTTCAGGAGAACACTTGTGTTTATTATCGATTACACAACACTAGTACTCAAATATAGATACACAAAAAGAATCTGATGCAATGTATTTTTCAAATGGGTGATTCTAAAGACAATGACGGATGGATACTGATGTATTCATGTACATCAATTTTGAAACCAACCTCCGAAACCTTTTACTCGCGGAATGGAGTGAGATCAATTTTGAATTGCTGCTTCCCCTTGGTAACCCTCTTTATGAAATAAAAACCACAAAACAAAAAAGTTAATACCAAGCTCAAGCTAGCGTCATCTTCTTTTTACTAATATACTTTAGCTACAAAAATAAGGGTAAGAACTTACAGCAATTGCCATGAGCTCTTCTAGCAGTTCCTCAAAATGACGAAGAGGCTGTTTTCATGAGCAAAACCCCAAGTCAAAAAAGTATTAAATAAAATAACATTTGTATTTTATATGTCATGTAATTTACCCATTGAGTTGGACCATCAACTGGAGCGCTAAGTGGATCATCATGCACCTGATTGAATAGATATGCATTTATAAGCATTAAAATACAGAAACACAGAGGTCTTGCAGATACCAGATAAATCATATACTTATTTTCTAACCTCCATGAAAAGGCCATCTACTCCTACAGCAACTGCTGTCCTTGCAATGCAGGGAATTAATTCCCGGAGACCTCCACTGGCGACACCACCACCTTCCAACTGTTTAAAACGTTGCGAGAAATAAAAATCATAAGAGAAAGCATAAGATAGATACAACTTAGTGCATGGAAAATATGCCCACCTTTTTACCAGCAGGTTGTTGTAATGCATGTGTGATATCTGCTACCTGCATTGTAGAAATAGAACTTTATATCAACGAAAAGAGTATGGTATATCAAGATCTATGTTGTATTGATGTTACGGTACTTACAACAGGACAATTAGCCTCTCGCATCCACTCAAAGTTGCGAGGATCAACAATTAAATCATCTGTTGTCAGGCAATATTTATAGCAATGATTAATTACATTGTCGATTCTAAGGCACAAATTAAAGAAAATATAAGGTTACAGCAGCTTACTGTATCCAAACATTGTCCCTCTTTCACAAACCATAACGTTTTGATTTCCAGCCAATCTAACTTTTTCTGCCGAATTGGTCATGACCTGCGAAGGAAGGCGATGGATCATAAACTTATCCATGACCAAATGCTCCAAAACGGTTCCACAAATAGTCAATGAATCAGCTAAAGATGAGAACTTACGGAGGAAGCACAGAACTGGCCTTTCTTTATATTTATGATTTTACCAGTCTTGGCAGCTGCAACTAGGAGATCAGTCTAATCATAAACAATTAGAAAAACATGTGTTACGCTCTAAAACAGGCCATTTCACAAGATCTCAAGACACAAAAAACAGCATAAACATATTAAATTTAGAGTAAATGTGATTTCTTACCTGTCGGCACAGAAAGGCGGGAATTTGAATTATATCAGCAACCCTGCCGACTGCTTCACACTAAAAATTTTTGAATAGCTTATGTTATGTTATACATCTACTTACCATCACAACTAAGCCCTTCTTCAGATCAAAATGATTACCTGGCTAGCTTCATGTACGTCGGTCACTATGGGCAAGTCATAAGTCACTTTCACCTTTTCAAGGATCTGTGATTAACCAGCAATGCAAAATCAATACAGGTTAAAAGAATATTATCTTATACACTGGCATTATCTTTGACAGATTGCTTATGATGGTTTGGAGCATCATATTTGGAAGTGCATATTTTGAAGTGATTATGGATTAAAAGCTGTGTTAAAAATAAGAAGCAATTATCAGGCTTGAAATAAGTCCGTGTTTCCCTTCAAATAAGCTAAAATGCATCTGATAGCCAAACACTTGAAACTGTTTTGAGTTTCAAAAAATGCAATAAGCTACACGCACTCCCAAACACCGAATGCAATCTACCTAAGTATATGGAGAGTTCATGCAGCCTGATTGGGATATGTTTCATAGCATGGCCGAATACCATGTTACTGCTCAGGTTTGGGTGGATGTGCTATTTATGTCAACAACATTCTTGGACATCATAACTTCAACTTGTTACAGAAGCTTGTGCTCCCCGATGGATCAATATTATGGGCCAAACTTCCAGGGAGGCCAACAAGAGTGCTTGTTTATTTATCCCATCAGTGATGGAATTTTTGAATATCTGGAATTCAAACAATTTTCACTCGAGTGGTGGGAGTATTCAAGCTTCCATGGAGCAGGCAGTGTAAGGATGGAAAGATCCCCCATATATGATGAACTACCAGCCACTATCACCGGAATCAGCCGTGGTAAAGAGACCAATTACCTGTCTACTCTCAGACAGTCAGACTCTATGTGGACTGGATATGCCATTGTATGCAGTCACCTGGGGAGAAAATTATACCTTCCAAAGAAGGCAGTAACACTAAAACCGAGAGAATGAGGTATCTACAGTAGTTCCGATCAAGAATTTGTTGAATGGTTAAGTTTTGCTCTTCCCATAGGTTTGACCAGAATGTTTAGCTCTTGAGGTGCAATTGCGGGATTAAACTATGAGACGAAGAAACAAGAAAATGTGGGGTTGAAAGTTCGAGGGTGTGGAGTGTTTGGAGCTTATTGTACAAAAAGACCAACAAGAGCGATTATCGATACAAAAAGAAACTAAATTTGGGTAAGAAGAGGGAACTAGATTGATTAGCTAATAGCCACAAATTAGGTGTTCCAACTTCCAAAAAGAATGATGTATTTACGGAACATCACTATCTAAGTGCGAAGAAGTAGTAATAGACATATAGCGTCATTGCAATTATAAAAAAGCCACTAGTATCTTTATACACTGGTATTTATCTTTGATAGATAGCTTATGATAGTTTCAAGTTCAACATTTTTGGGAGCAAAGTGCATATAGCTTAAAGGTTGTGTTCAAAATCTTAAAAGATAAGTCCGGTTTTCCTTTAAAATAAGCTAAAACACACCTGATAGCCAAACACTTGAAACTGCATTTTAAATTTTAAAAAACACAATAAACTATACACAGTCTTAAACACCGACGCATACAATCTACCTAAGTAATACAACTTCAATCATAAAGTTACCAAAAGCATTCTGATCGGATAATTCATGGAATTACCTTCAATCCCTCGGCTAATCCAGGTCCTCGAAAAGACTTTGAGGAAGTTCTGTTAGCTTTGTCAAAGCTCGACTTAAATACTAACGGCAACCCAAGTCTACAAGCAAGCAACAAGATCAACTAATTTAAATTACAAACAGATGCTTGCAGTTACATACATACATACATGCTTTATATTTAAAGTAGTAGTAGCAGAGTAACATACTTAGTAGTGACAGCCTTAATTTGTTTGGCCATATGTAAAATATGTTCCTCGGATTCAATCACATTTGGACCGGCTAACACGAAAAACGGCTGTGCTTCCTGTGTTACAAATTTCACCACACACAAAATATATACAAATTAAACTATAATCCCATTTTTTATATACCTTGAGAATAAAATAAATGTGTGTGTATATATATACCTTGAGATGGTTGAACAAAGCAGTTGATGAAGAATCCATATCTTAAGAATTACTGAAACAATATTGAAAGAAATAAAATTGGAATTATATTAATTAATAATCTATATATCTATCTATACTAATAATAATAAATGTTGAAGGAAAATTCAAGAAAAATTAACTGATAGTTTTAGCAATGTGATTGGATTAAATGATGATTTACCTGATAACGATAATAATAAAATAGGAATTATATTAATTAATAATCTATATATCTATCTATACTAATAATAATAAACTGCTGCCAGTTAAAGTATAATCATTTTAATCATACTGTCGGTGGAATCGGGTCGGGTTTGACGGATATTGATTTATAATTTTATATTTTATTTATTATATTTAGAAACCGGTAGGGGTTGCCAAATGATCCTTGGTTACCAGGCTAATTATTTACAAAAATGGAAATACATATATAATATAGGGGAGGTGAATATAAGGTTGTTTCATACCTAAATTTAGGTATGAAACCCTCATATATTTTTTTTTTAATCCATAAAATTCATGGGGCCCAGATTATTTATTTATTATACAACAAATATTAAAAAAATTGATATGTGAGGGGTTCCATACCTAAGCTTAGGTATGTGACAGCCTTATATTCACTTTTGCCAATAGTTGAGGATATCGTTTTCAGCATGCTCTGTTGGTCGAAGGTAAAGTATAAACCAGATTTCCTCGTTCATCTCATATAAAATGTCAAACTTTGTTAAAATAACAACTTTGAATCAGAGCATTCCCTATCCACTCGTCGTGAGTGGTCATCATATTTGGCATGCACGACACGATAGGCACGGCTGTGTCTTTGGAGGTCATCGTCGTTTCCCATCGTAAATAAGAAAGGGTTGGACGAATATATGTGGGGTCCAAATGTTTGTTTATGTGTGTAAGAAGATAGAGAGTGTGGGGTATGTGAGAGTGTATGTGTGTGTGAGTTTATAATTTTTTAATTGGGGATGAGGTGAGGATGAGGGTATGATAGGGAGAAGGTAGTTTTTAGGCGTGTCTTGGAGAGATAAAGCTGATGTGGCAGTGAAGACAAGGTGATGACGACGTCAGGATAGGAAGAGGCCTCAGGGTGATGGTGATTACGAGCTTTTTTAAAGATGTGATATTCGATGACTACCTTCGTAAAAAATTAAAAAGGTAATGTAAATCCCCAAGTTGAATTATTTTATTTACACTGTGAAGTCCAATGCTAAATTAAGGTATAATTATTCTTTTCAGTATGAAGATGAGCTGCTTGCAGAGACGAAATGTGTAGCATACCTAACAGAGTAACAGGATAGGTGATTATTGGGATTTTTGCATTGGTTAATTGGAGGTCGCAAAATAGGCAGGTTGAGTAATGATTTTATACAGATATAAACACACATAATTATTCATGTATATATGTATGTATGTATGTGTTTTTCCATTTTTCCATATGGCATCAGACCAAAAGTATATGGCCCGGAGTTAAACACTCTGAGCTTAGTGCAACATTTCATCCGCCGTGACTTATGAGAGTTCGAGTGGGCTGTTTAGGCTTGAAATTTGAATATGTTATACTTTTTGAAAAATCATATGAGTTTTGAATCTACTCTTAAATTGATCATGTCTTTTGAAATAATTAGTTTTGAATAGGCTACTATCAACATATAATCAAAATCATATGTCTTTTATCCAAACGTTTATAAACTGATTATTTGCAAGTTGAAGATGCAATGGTAAAATGTTCTATGTCAAAATGCAAACCTGAATAACCCTTACATACTCTTTGCAGGGGTACATCCCTTTATTCGCTCAACCCCTCTCCACAAGAACTCAATAATGTAAACGGGTCCCTAACCGTGACGTATTCATTATCTTTTTTGATGTAGATCTTTAACTACTCTGGATATCAATTTTGCCTGGATTTTCAAGCTTTTCATCTGGTAATGGCACCAGTTTACGTGCCTTTTTTTTGTTTCATGGGTGATGAAAATGATGTCAACAACTTAAGGTACAACCTTGATGTCCGGGGAAATGGTAGGAAGATAAAATGGCAAGGGATCCCAAGAAGCATTCAAGATAGTCAAAAGACTGTCTGTGACTCTCTTGATAGGCTGATTATAAAGTGTTCTTTTCCGGTGGACATGAACAAGGACTGAAGCTGAAAGTGTTTTGGCAAAATATGGAAAGAACAGTCTTGAGTTAGAACATGGAACTTCATTGTAGTCCTTTTCTTTAAATCGTACCCTTCTTAAGAATAGTCATAGTAATCCATTTATAACATGTTTTACACGAGTTTAAATCTATATAACATCAATTAGTAATATAGCTACATGTGTTTACAGGACATAAACTGGTTTGAAATCGGTTGGGTCGGTTCAGGTGCAAACACACCTTACTTGAAAAACTTTGGGTTTTAACATCTACTGAAGAAAGTCAATGATATTGTTGAAAGCAGTAGGCTTCCTAAGATTTCCAAAGTAATATAATGGCCTACTTATGCTGATTTTTTAATACTTGCGATAGTTTTAATCTGATGATAAGAAGATTTATGAGAAACATTGATGGTGTAGACGAGAAACCTAAAGGAAATACCATGATGGCAACACTTAACAAAAAGAAACTTACGAGTAAATTTAATGCATTTGAAGGTTAGTTCATCTTATCGGAAACATTAGTCATGTGTGATTTTGAAAGAAATGAATGTGATTTTGAAGATTAACTTATTTTCATATTTACATGTACACTGAAAGAGATTGATGGCAAAAAGGAGAATGTGCAAGTGAAGCAAAAACCACGAGATGAGAAGATTGGTAATGTATATATAAATGATAGGCCATTTGACTTTGGTTTCCATCATCATAGGTAGTGTCTTATTATGATTTTGGTTTCTATTTGTACAGAGGTCGTGGTTCTTAAGATATAAATGTTATGCCATATATAGCTTTTCTTTTTGTTTATATTGTTTGATCCAACAAAATAGTGGTCATCTTCATGAAAACCCGATCTTAAAATATGTTTTTCATTATTTACATGAATTATGAAATTCAGAAGATATCAGTTAACTGATTTGGTATAATAGCATGCGTTAATACTAAGGACCACAACCTTTTACTTTTTCTTGTTGTCTCCGCAACGTGCGGGTACCCTGCTAGTATATATATATATGGTATAAATCAAATGAGAAGGGAATTAAGGAAAGAAGGCAAAGAAGATGGTTTTTAATTTTTTTTTATCTTGTTTTTTTATTTTATTTTTTATTAACCAACACTCATTCCAAATATATATATATATATATTTATATAAGAAAAATTACCCTCAGATTAGCAATTTGTAAGGTACGTTTGATGACATTTCCCTTGGATTAGAGGGGTAAAGCAGGCCCGAAGGCCCGTCAGGGTTTTATAATATAATTTTTCTCTCGGATTAGCAATCTATAGGGTTTAGGGTTTGAATTTCTAGGGCTAACCCTAGAACTTCTAAGTCCAAACCCGTACCGTTTGATGGCATTAGCCTCGCTGGCTTTGAATGAGAAGTTCACAATCTTTTTTTTTAATGATAAATTTGTTTTCCTTATTACTTATAATTGATAAAAACTAAAAAATAAAAAGATAATAACCAACTTGAGTTGGGAATACCAATCATCAATAAATGAAGGGATTAGTATTTTGAAATGTATACAACTAATCTCTTTTTGTCATTGTGGGTAAACAACTTAAATCCTGTGCATT
>JAOEHQ010013828.1:0-15752 GCA_025447715.1 Asclepias incarnata
GTTACGTACACGTGGCGACTGATGTGGCGAGATTATAGACCAAGATGATATAAACACGCCACGTAGGCAAAATGTTGATGTGGCGAGCAAATAGGTATGCCACGTAGGCAGCTAGAGATAGAGAAATATATATATATAGAGATATATTTTTTTTTTTTTCTGTAGGTTATCTTAAATAGTTGTTATTCTGGTTTATTGCGATTTCTAATGTTTTCAACGGCATCCAATGGTAAATGTAAACACATGAAAATGTTGTGTACACATGGCGTAAGATTGTGAAATGGTAGTTGTAGACTTGTAGTTGTGCATAATATTAAAGGGTAATAGAGGGTGACGTCACATTTTGGTTCTTAAGAGATTTAAGAGGGGTTTGGAATAAAGTAATCGGCGTTTGGTTTGTATTTTGTAGATTGGATATAATTCACGTCGTTTGTTTTATAATTTTGGGTACAAACTACAAACAAAATTGATATATCTATTTGAAGAACCATCATCATTAACTTCTTTATATTACACTACTGATGGTCTTAAGACGACGGTTGCGGCGAAGCCAGATGTCGACACATCTTGACTGAAATTTTAAAATTAAAATTTTGACTTAAATTTGAATTTAAACATTATAAAAACATCTACTTTTGTGTATCCGTACAAGTAGGATTCTAATTGATTATAGAATAGATGGATGTCATTTTTTCTTTTTACTGGAATTATTGAATTTTAAAATAAAAGTGAAGTAGATATTTTTTACAATATCATAGATAAATTTGCCTTTTGTAATTATATAATATAATCCGTTGTTAACTTATATGTAGTCCTAAACTCCTAATGTTCTCTTAATTTAAAGCTGGTCATCTACTAATAGTTTTAACATTAACATCTAATCTTAATGTTTAAAGGTTTTTTTTTTTAACATGGGTCTCATGTTATCATGCCATCAATGAAGCAAATCTTTCCTGAACTGTAAAATAATTCATTTCTGAATGGTAACAAACTAACAATTAGAGTTCATTAATGTATATTAAATATTATTATTTGTATCTTTATAAGTTTGATTTTATTTAATATAGTCTCTATTACTCCTTGCGTCCCAGTAAATTTGTCTACAAACAAAAAAGTGATAATTTAAGATGTAAATATTTAATGAAGTCGTTGTTTTTGTAAGGCACAAGAACTATCAACATTCCTAGAATTTGTAAAGCCCACCCGGATTCAAATATTTGGCAACGCATTAAAAGGTTGGCTCTTCCATGTCTTGGATGAGTATAGCTTTGGGGAAACCCCTTCCTTGGCAATGATCGAACCAAGAAGAAACCCCTAAACTCCTTGACATCAATAAAATGTCTACCCTTTTATCAAAACAAAATTGAATTGAAAAATGATAACAACGATAACTAATTAATGGTATACTAAGTAAACAGATTTATATGTGTTTCATCAAACAAAATCAATAATGATAACGTGAACAATCAAAATGGGATGGGGAAAATATGTGACATGTGGACACATATTAAAGAAAACCAAAAAGGCAAAAACCCAATACAAAGTTAGAAATGATACAAAACATGAGAGCGCTTGAAAATATCTATTAATAAATTGATATTTTCTACATACGGAAAGCAAAAAATAACTCATTTGGAACTTTAGTTTGGTAGATTGACATTGATATTGAAATAAGCAATAAATTTGATGTTTCATTGTTTATGAAACATGTAATTGGCGTGACCAATGCCATTGCCGGTAGGGCCTACTAAATACTTAATAGTTATAGCATAACCACACGACGTTGTTTATTCCACCGACAACGACTACTTCCCTTCAATAGCGCAGCGCCTCACGAACTTATTACGATTGTCTTTTTTTTTTTTTTTTTCCGGGTAAATGGGTTACCTCGATGAATTTTATAACAACCAACCAAATAATTACAAGTAACGTGGCAGAGTACCACATTAGTTTTACACATATGACATGCCATATGTATAAAAAAAAACACAAGCTAGGCAACTATATCTAGCACAAACCATACGTTACATTACATTCTATTAATCATGCAATGTAAAACATAAAAAACACGTCTTAGCCATTATCAAAGACAAAACCATCATGTATATTCCAGCCATCCAGTAATCGTTGGAACTTATTACGATTGTCGTGTCACACTACCCATTATTATTATTATTATTATTATTATTATTATTTTCTATATATTTATTCAAATATTATTTTTACAAGTTAGATGTTTATTATAGTAACTTACAATTCTAATTCTAGTTTCAACAGTATTTATTATATACCGTAAGTAAAAGTCTAGCATTCTTTATTGGTCACTTTGTAGTTGAGTGTTGAACTCAAGTTATGATAAAATCATAAAATATAACACTGAGTTACAACAACAACAAAAAAAAAATTTATTTCGTGACAACATCATTTAACTAAAACATGTTATTCTGTATTTTATTTTTTTTAGTGTTTTGCTAAGTGCTAACTATTGTTTCCGATTAGAGTTAAATTTAAATTTATAACGCCAACAATTGTCGTAAAGTTGGTGATTTGATGAAGTGTAAAAGTAAGGATTATACATTAGTAAATTGTAGGTTAGGGTTCTTTTAACTTGTGCCTTCAAAGCACATGTTAATATGCAATGCATTAACTACAACTTTTCACAAATAAATTACGGATTGGATTAATCATATATATGCATGTTAAGATATTCAAAAAAATAAAACTTATAACGGTCGGTGTTCTTCTTCTAATCAATTAATACAAAGTATGAAACACAGTAAAAAAAAAAAAAACCATTCCTAAACCATTCCCCTCCATAGAATAGAATATAATGTAATAGTAAGTTTCAACAAAAATAGTTTCGTAATTCAAAATTCAAGATCAAATCAATCACACACACACCTTGTTGTTCATATTATAATCAAACAGTAAATTTCCAGATCTTAATCCGAAGATCCACCTTACATTTCGCATCAGATACCGCCGCAGTCGTCGCCGTCTTACCACTAGGAGCAACCGCCTTGATTCCGTCGCAAGTAACTCTAATCGGTAATTTCTTAGTCTTTATACTTCCGATTTTGGCTTTAACTTTAGTATCCAGTTCCACTTTCAATATCAAACTTTTTTTATTCTTGAGATCCGACTTGAAACCACTTTTATCAGCCACATCTTGTCCTGTAACCGAAACTACTGATCGTAAAATACTTGTATTCTTTTTTCCCATAGTAAACGCCGTTATGGAGCCATCACCGACATTAACATCTTTTGTATTAATATTAACTGAAACCGTATCGTAAACAAACACGATCTTTTTGTTAGGATTACGAGCGGTTATAGTGATGTTGAATTTCGTAGCAAGTTTATTCTGTGACGTCACACTCATCTGAGAAACATGTAATGATGATACATCAAACACCGGCCGGTGTGGACGGTACAATACGTACATCACACCGCCTGTTATAGCTGCAATAACACATAATATAACAGCAATGAAAACGATCCATAGGAATAAACAGCAGCTACGGCGGCTGCGGCGAGGCTGTGGACGGTAGACTGGACGTGTGTGGTTGTAGAGCTGTGCTTTGGTGGCCGGAAACGATGGATTTCCGGCTGATGCGGCGGGTGTGGGGCCAGTGTTTGGTTTTGAGGCAGGGTAGATTTTTTCAGCCATCGATTGGAATGATGATGATGATAAAAATGTGTGTGTGTGAGTGGTGTATTTAATTGGGAAATTGTGAGGAATTGTTTGAGATTTGTTGGTTTTGATTTGATTGCAGGAAATTAAGGGAGAGAGACTGTATAACTAGAATAATAGGTGAAACTAAAGGGGGGTGTGGGTGTGGGTGTGGTGCAACGCTGTTTTCCGAGTTGGACGAAGGGAATACATCGGATCAATATTCCTTTCTTCCTTTTATCATTTTCTTTTTTTTTATATTTTTTTTTATGCTTATAATATATTTGGAAAGAAAATTTATTACTATATAACATATTTATTTATTTATTCTTTCTTTCATTAATAATAATAACTTATTTAAACGTCATATATAATATAAAAAATGGTGTATATATACCATTTTTTCCTTTGAGATCAGGTGATGATAGATTCAACACTTGTGAATTAATCACCCAAATACTAGCCACAATGTTTATCAAAAATAAAAAAAAGAAAACAAAACTATATATATGATCAGATGATAATTTTGAACCTTACCAAATCTATATACCTTTAAAATTATGTGCGGATAACATGACAAAGAAAAATTCGGTGGAAACTGCCTTTTGATTTGGAAGTTTTCAATGTATAATTAGATACTTAAATTTCTAAATAGTCAACACATCTCTCCATTTTTGTCAAATTAAAATATAACTTTATCTAAGCAGAAAAAGGTTATGATTTTGCACTAACTTTTTTAGTTTTATTTAACTGTTTTTAGAAAAGGTTAGTTGCCTTTTTGGTAGATTTCATTTTGTTCAAATTGAGTTTTTTCTCCCCCACTATTATCTCATTTGATATTTTCACACTTAGTAATTATTACATTACAGATTGAATCAAATGGCATGTTCTTTAAAAACACGGAATATAATGACTTTGATTAACGTTCGGGATATTTACTATCCATGACGAATATAGACGCACATCAAATTTTTTATTACACTACGCATACAACACTTGTAGTTCATTATGGTTCCACCGGCCACGAACACCTCACATATATGCTACACGGAGTATTATTTAATGTGTGTAGACCAAAAAAAAAAAGAAAAACAACGTTGAACGACTTGCCAAAAGCCTCCCCCCATGAACACATCGGGCTCAGCTTCGGACGCTACCGGAAAACTAAGAGCCCACATCGGTTGCTCTAACAACTTTTGGTACTTGATATATAGTTTATCATGTTAAAATTGCGAAACATATATTGGTATTTTAATTTACATAAATCAAAATCTCAGGTCGCCATAATTATTAAATTAGCTCTCCATTAGATATATAAGATTCCAAAAGCTAGCGGCAAAAAATTAAATCATATTTGTTGGTTAAGGGTCATCGTCATTAAGGTGTTGCTTAGGAAGACGGTTAATCATCATCATTCAAGTTTTGAACCTTTGAGGCTTGAAAATAAATGGGGACCAAAACAACCATTTGTATTACTTTCTTTTATCAAATTGAAGGTAAATAATCTTGTAAGATGTTATACTCGAACTTAAATACTTCCACTAGTATTCTTAGTTTAGATTAGACCGTACCGGCCATAGCTTATGTAATATGACGTCCGATTTGGATGGTATGTCCCTGCTTGTTCCATGCCATTATGTACTATGGTTTGATGTTAATAATATGACGGCCGATTCAATAGTTACATAAAATACAGAAATATATATATATATATATATAATTTGCGCATAATACAAAAAAAAAAAAGGATATAAAAACCAGCTACATGTGTGTTGAGTAGAATGAAAGAAAATCGGCAAAGAAAATGTCTTGCAAAAGCCCATGCGTTCTGCATTTCTCTTCAAGTTACATTCCAGTTGACGTGATCCCATTAATAAGACACAAAAAGTTGCATTATTAAATATACTCGAAAGTAAGTTTTCTTTTAACTGCTAATTTGGATCACTGATATCATCGTGCTACATGTGTTACTGCCGGATCATATTCCAACACCATAGGAGGGAAACACACCATGAGTGAGAGAAAACCTTCTGGCATAACATGAAAACCCCATTTTTTGTTACATGTGGAACTTGAACCCCTGTTATTGAACTCATTAGGTGTCTCACCTCAACTACTTGGACTGAAGATGTAAGTTGATAGAGGCTAAAATTACATTCCATTTCATTCTTCTACAAGTTACTACAGTTTCTCATTTTCTAAAAAAGTTACTACCAGTCGATAGTCGATACTAAGAATACATGACAGTCGTTGATAGAAGTTTTATATGTTATATAATCTTTTTTTTATATTTTATTACTATACTATGTCAAATATCTTAAAAGTTAATATCAAATGATGTATATCAATATATGGAAAACCCATAGTGGGCTCTTTTTTATGCAGTATTATTTATGGCCCAAATTTCCAAATAAACCCATACGAGCCCATGGCTTTAGGCAAACAAGTCAACAAGATGGAACATGCAATCCTAGTTTTGGTAATGGGCCATGGGATTATTATGTATGACAACTTGACAAGTCATTAATGTAACTTTAATTAATTGGAAAATAAATCTCAACCTAATGAAAATGGAAATTAGGTCAGATTCAAATATTTGGTATTTAGGTCAATTAAAATACCCGTACACTGGTAGGGTTTGTTTTAATTCAACAATAATTTAGTGGTCAAATGAGCCCCCCACCCACATGATAAATGGAGAGAAAATGTGCACGAATCTCATTGGTTATATATATATTTTTTGTCAACTAGGATTTATAATCTTATTAAATTATTAAGCCACTTAATGTAAGTAAAACATTGAGTTTTTTAAAGTAATGTTACGGAGTATACTTATTTAGAAAATGCTAACTACATCCCCTAAGACTGTCATTAAAGTGTATAAAAGGATTGTACCTTCTATATCAAAAACCATCATCTAAATTTTATGTTAAAAAGTACTACTATTTATGCACGTTAACGACAACCCATACGGTTGTCATTAGCAAAACCCTATATATATATGGTAGTCTTCTAGTAAGAAAACTCTTAAAACAAGAACAGTGAGAACACACAAAAGCTTCATTTTAAGACATTATAAGTCCATAAAATTAATATAGTGTATAACTAATTATCATTATTTAAGTGTTTAATAACATATTGATCCTTCAAAATTGAAAAATTCACACTTTATTTTATGCATCCATCTTAATGACTGTGCATCAAGATGGATGCATAAAACAAAATGTGATTTTCTCGATTTTGACGGATCAATGTGTTGTTAAACATTAAAATAATGATAATATCAAAAACACACACTTTATTTTATGGGCTTTAATACATCAAAATGGAATTTTTAAATGTTCTCACCGTGTTCTTATTTTAAGGTTGGATGTATTATATATATATATATACACTACATTATAAATCAAATGGATAGTGTCTTAATTTTCAAAAAATTTAAACATTTTATTTATTTATCATATCATTTACTATCATTTAATATTTATATTATTTATATATTAGTTAACTATATATTATTTTTATATTAATATAAATAATCAATTTTAAATAATCTAGCAATAATAACAAACACATTTTTTATATACCCGTGTGTTATGCAATCTAGAACCGGCATTAATTAACTATACTATCACCTTTTGATGCATGTATTGAATGAGTTTTACGTATTTAATATACATTATAATTTATTTATTTTTAAAAATCATCCAAGATCGCACATTGGACGGGTACATTTTCTAGTATATAATATATGTAGATATGGGGATAACTTATATGCTTACAGAAACATATAAGCTAGGTGCTTCTCTCTCACAACAATTTTCAGCGAGGGATATGATGTGTACATATAGCGAATTTCAAGGTAGGATAATAAAAAAAATTTATTAAATAATTTGATAAAAACATGTTTTTTTTGAAAGCACCCAAATTATTTTCTCATATATGTATCGGTCATTCCTTAACTAAAAGAAGAGTAGGCCAACTTGTGAACTAATGCAATGTAATGTACGAATATCTTGTTTACTATAAATAAATAATGCGGATGCGTAAAAATTACTTTCAGTAAAAAAAATAATAATCTTAAACTAGTAATTAAATTGTTGCATTCGTTATTTGACATTTGACATTTGGCAATATATAAATATATATAATTATATATAAATAAATGAAAAGGTAAATGGGTGAGAACACTCTAGTCCATGTACTATTTTGGTATCCAGAGCGCACACCGCATGGAACTCATGCCCGGTGAAACATCATCCTCACACATGGATCACAAGATATAGTTTCTCCACTTGCCTTTAGCAACTTTCGAAATTGTGACATGCAACCTTCATCTGTGGGCCCATGTGGTCACATGGTGGCGGTAGCAGTTGATCTATGATCAATTGATTAAATAAATAAATAAATATATTTTGTGTTTCTGTTACTTTTTTCACAAATCAAAATAATACTTGTAATGAAGTAGGTTGAGTTTTTTTTATTTTTTTTTAAGATCTATACAATAACAACAAAAAAAATGTTAGCCATAACATGGCCGGATTGCTAATTCGAAACCAAAAAAGTGTAGGTATATGAACTAGTCCTTTTTTCTTATCATTTTTCACTAAATATATCCTATCTTTTAAGTTGAAGTGTGTCGTATATCTTGGAAAGGAACTAATATTATTTAACAATGATAAATCGTGTAACTTTGTAACATATAATTTTGTATTGTTAAGCAATTTGTATTTGTATTTGTATTTTATTAAGAAATTGTTAGGTTCTTTTTTTTTTAATTGAAACAAGCTGCAAAATATAATGAATTAATTTTGGTTGTTTCTATTGATGAAAATTAACAACCCGCTTCTTTTGTGTATAAAGGGTTTTGCTAATGACAGCCCTTAGGGTTGTCATTAACGTGCATAAAATATTTATATTTTTATCATAAAATTCAAAGGGTGGGCTTTTAATATGGAAGGTACAAGTTTTTTATGCAGGTTATTAACAGCCCTAAGAGCTGTCATTAGAAAAATCCATAAAAAAATCAACTAAAAGAAAATTAAGGAAAATATGTTACTTTCAAAACAATTTGCCTTTTAAGAAAACATTTATATCCACCGACAATAGGGAAAAAAAATAAAATAAATATAGGACAGTATGTAGCATAAAAACATAAATGGGGTGGGTGGTGTCCGACACCGCATTCCAAATCAAAGCCACATCCACGACCACTACTAAACTATGCCTGCCTGCTGGTCCTCCATTGCGGTTTGATGGGACATTTTCCTCTAAATCTTTTTATTTCTTTTTTCTTTTTCAAATAGTAAAAATGCTTCGTATCAACTTATCAAGAATCAGTTTATGCATTAAACCGTCATTTAGATGGTGTAGTGATTAAGCTGTCATAATATATTCACAAACCTTGTTAAGTGATGATGATATTCTCACAACATCTTTTAGCCATATACAACAATACATGTTTTATATACATTGTGTAATAAAATATATAACATCTTTTAGCATATACAACAATACGTGTTTTATATATATTGTGTAATAAAATATATACATTTATTATGCATGCCTAAAAATGTCGTGGAGATATCACTCTAAATATATTAAGAGCAGTCAGCAAAACTTTCAAAAACAATAAGAAGAACATCATGGTTTTACCGTACAAATTCAAATCAAATACTTCTATAAATGACAATAACAAAACAAAAAAACCTCTATCCGTTAAAGTTTATGCATCATTGAAAGTTGAATTGTTAAAAGATCAAATTTGAGCATGTATATGTATATGTATATACTAAAGAGGTTCCCGCGCAATGCGGCGGCGGTGTGGTGGTAGCGGCGGCGGAGACGAGTAGTGCAGGTTATTATTGATGTATAAGGGGATAATGTAGTTATTCTAGTAGATGGATATTAACTTGTCACCATTCTATCAATTAATCAACCTTGCTGAAGAGTCTTGTTCCACATGGCTTGATTATGTTGGTCCTCTAATTACCGATGAACTAGATTCTGAAAACTGTTGGGGATATAAAGACCCCTCTGGGAATGATCAAGACCCATTCTCTCTCGCGCAATTACATAAGTGGAAAGACTATTTTCCTAGCGATTTTAAGATTTGGAGATATTCTGGCAGCGTAAAGGAATCTATCCTCCTTCACAGTGCTTTAAAGAGACGAACAAAGAATGTCGGTTAGATCTTTGTGCATTTGTGGTATGATGCAACGGGTGTTCGACTTCGTCCATGGGAGGTCATTCTTTTTGCGTTATGTTGTGACCTCCCTTCTGATTTTAGTAGCCGTTGGTATATTACGAGTTTGTCTTGAATCGCTAGAATTTATTTAGCTCCTTATTTATTTTATTTGTTGGATCGTGTATTGTACTTGCTAGTTTTTTACTAGCATTTTTTTAATAAAATTTTAAATGCGGTTCAAAAAAAAAACAAAACTAAATGAAAAGCAAATGCTTACTAACTTAGATGCTAAAATATGGGAACGTGGGATAGTGCTCTATATGATTACAAATTACAGTAACTAATTCATAAGAGATTTAATAGGAAACAAGGAAGAAATGCTATTAGTGGATAAAATCATTCAACTACTAAATGAGAAAAAGTCTTCATTATCTGCATGGACTTCGGTCACGTATCATTCCATGTTAAGTTAGAGGGTTTTCTTTCGCCTATGATGAATTTCCTCATGTGGATGGTGTTCGAGTGCTATATATGAGGAATGGAGATGATCGAGTTGATTAGTAACCGGTCAATATCCAATTTGCTGTTAAAAGAGAAGTTAAAGGGCATTTGTTGTGATCTTATTGCCGCCTTGTTGGAGTCTCAATAATACTATAATAGAGGAGTATTTTCCAAAGCTATGAATATCTACTATATCATCAATATGTTTCATTTTTCGGCACCGCATCCTTTTTTTTTTAACGGCGTCCTTTTAGTCTTTTATTTATTACTAGAAGATTACTTGCGCATATCCAACGGGAGTATGGGATGATGATGATGATGATGGCGGCGGCGAGATGCGCGAAGTGAGTAGTGACTGGTGATGGTAATGGTGGTGCGAGATGGGGTATTGTAGGTATTTTAAATGATGGAGATATTATAGGTGATGTTATTTTAAATGATGAAGATATTATAGGTGATGTTATTGAAAGGGTAATATGGGTATTTTAGAAAATTAGGTGATGGAATAGTAATCGATGGGAGGGGTAAAATAGGTACATTAAGTTTTTTTTTTTTTTTAATTTCTTTAAAAAAAGGTAGATTGATGGTAACCTCTTGATCCCATGTACCGCATTAATACCTACGAAACCTCCATGCTAAGTTTTTTTCATTTATAGTTAGCTAATATATAATTAATTAATATATAAATAATATAGATATTAAATAATAAGATATTAAATAATAGACATTAAATGATATGATAAATAAGGAAATGTTGAAATTTTTAAAAAATTAAGACACCAAGCTATTTGATTTATAAGATACTATAGATACAACAGTTTGTTTATTTTTTCTTAACCTACGTATCCGATCCACTTTGCTACCACCTGCTTTACAAGTAGCTGGAAGTCGTCATGGGCGAACGTCCGTGGCCACAAATAGATGTATTTTTTGCTCATTCGAACTTGAGACTTGCAGGTATTTTCACCCCTAAAGACCGAGTCTTTACTATTAGGCAACCATCCTTGTGGTTATGCAAACCGGTTCTAAATATTAGACCATTCGATATTTTTTATTTGTGTTATTAGTTGGGTTCTAATTTGATTTGGTCTTGGATGACTTATAACCGCTGAAGATGGCAAAATCAAAGTTTATTTTCAAAAGGATAAGAAGATAGGAGCAGGTTGAGGATTGTAAATTGTTACAACTGAAACCATCGTAATGAATATGATGAACTTTTTTTTTATTTTTATTTTTAGAACGACATTATATTAATATAAAAGTGACATCAAGCAAAACGCTTGATACCAACGAAATAGTACAATTACAAATACAATATCTAGGAAAACGACAAAATGACAACGACAACCTAGATACATCTTGGGACTTGAACTGCAAAGTTAGCAAAAAGGATCAAAAAACTCACGCCAATTACGCTAACAAGACGTGAGAAAAATCCCCATAGAGGCCGAGCCATTTGTTTGAATTTCGTCTTGTGCATGACCCGACCCATTATGTTTATATGCTTAAAAATATTTGTCATTATTATAACTTATACTTTTCTATGTATTTCATCTCTATTTCTTATTAGAGCATTTCACCTCCGCCAATTCCGCCATCGTAATGAATATGATGAACCTGTTTGTTTGAATTTCGTCTTGTGCATGACCCGACCCATTATGTTTCCTCTACGTAATAAGGTTTATGCTTAAAAATATTTGTCATTATTATAACTTATACTTTTCTATGTATTTCATTTCTATTTCCTATTAAAGCATTTGACCTCCGCCCCCTAAATCTCAAATCATGAACCAATCTTTTTAATATATACTTATACAATCAATACACCTAACAACTAATAAATATTGTCTATCAAAAATACCTTTAATGAGTTAATTTATAATATTTAACTCTTAACTCCTAAAATAACTACATTACTCCTTATATATCAATTACCTTACATCAATAACATACACTACTCGTCGTCGCCGCCGCCACCACCGCCGCCATCACTACATCATCGCCGCTATCACCATTGCAGTCGCATGGCCGAGTAGTATAAATACTTGTGATACTATCTTGAAAAATCAGTGAATAAATGAAACACAAAAGAAAAAAGAATACGATAATATGATAAGATACATTAAATGGGGAAAGTGTCAAAGACTCGAAGGTAAAATCAAAATGGGCCACAATGATTTAAACCACTCGGAAAAATCAAATAGGCAATGGGACACTTGTAGACTGATTGTGGAATGTGGAGTCACATGATAAGATATATTGGTACGTTAATTTAATTTAATGTTTTGTGTCCTTTTCGTTCTCCCCAAAAATATTGTTTCTTGCCATTAGGCCGGTTGTAGTAAATGTTAAAACGCCACTTCCGACGCATAAGTCACTTGGACGTTCAATACGAGAGGGCGTCGAACGTAATGCGTCGGTTGGACTCTCCTCATTTCAGACGCGATAGACGCTTATTTGGGGGCCCGTTTTATTTTTTTATTTTTTGTTATTTGTGGGGTATATATATATGTGTGTGTGGGTATAATAATAAAATATTTTAGGATTGAGTGAAGAATAGAGCTTAGTACGAGGGGGTGTTCTTGGGGATGTTCTAGGAGAGAGAAAAGCTGATGTGGCTGGAAGAATAGGGTGTTCTAGTTTTTCTTACTACAGAAGGCCTTAGGGACATACCGTAATTCGTTTGCCGGTTTCAAAGTTTATTTTTTTTAATATTTTTTTAATAGCTGCTAAAGTATCTCAAATATAGAAGGTAAGAGTCTTTATCAAGTAGGCTAACTTCGCATTGGCCGGTTCCAAAGTTAATATTTAATCCGTTATATATATATATTTTTTATATGTTTATTTATTGTTATTTAATTTCTACCTATGGTGGACTTGAGTGGGTTTTTCTCTCCAGATTTTTAGGGTGATAGGGGTTTCTCATCGAGAGGTTTAAATTGGGAATCTATTCGGCGAAGGGCTCTCTAGCATGGACCCGGTTAAGACAACGTATGCTAGACCTCCCGATATTCGCAACTAATTCAAACCTTTCAAAATATATATATATATATATATATATATATATAACTAATTTTCCAATATTATCCTTAATTATTTTTTGAAAGTTTTACTTTAAAAGTCAACTTAACTTTAAATATAAAGATAAAAAAATACAATTTATTAGCCAATTATTACATTAAATGCATATATCTTCTATTTTTTAATAGCAAGTTTTATTAATTTTCTAAAATTTTTGCAAGACACCGATGATGCGTTTAGTTACAGAAAACATTTTTAATTTTGAAAACGTATTTAGTTGTAAGTTTGAAAAATACAATGAGTTTTTCATTTTTAAGTTGGGAAATATTTAAAAAACTATAAAAATGAGTTTTTCAAATGTAGTTATAATTTGAAAAACAAGGTTTTTTATTTTCAATGAAAATTAGTTTGTAAAAATTAAATTTGAACATATTTTCTGTTTTTCATGTTTCTCTTGAAAAAAATTTCTACAAAACACTCCTAGTTTTTATAATTAAAATCATAGGGGTGCACATATCTTATATCTCAAAAATTTTGTTGGAAGACAATAAAACTAAGACGGAGTGAGTAATTCATTTGTCATAAGTTAAAGAAGTGAATAAATAAATAAGTTTTATAGTGATTTCTTGAAAATCTCCATGATAAATAAGGAGAGGAAAAAAAAAATACTTTGAGCAGTTAAATTTGAAAATCAGTTATTTTATAGAAATAATCAGATTTAAATTATAAAGCTTAAAAAAATGCAACAATGATATCTAATTCTTTCATTAACAAAGTATGAGGAAAGAAATACATTTTTAATCGTATCTCTATCTGAAGATATAGATAATATTTTTAAAAAACAAATTATTGTTTCGATTAAATAAAAGTTCGTTTCACTGCAATTTCATCAACCGACGTAAATTATAAGTTTGGGATATTATGATTATATAAGTAACCATACAGTTAATGTTTAAGAAAAAAAATGACTACAAATAAAACATATATAATCAACACTGGAGTATATATTCATCATGATAATTATTGGCAAAATAAAAAATGTATTTTAAAATTCTTATTGTAATAAGTAAATTAAAATTAGTATTCAATTTTGTTCATAGAAAATAGATAACCTGCAATTAACATATGACATTTAATAAAAAGATTTTGTTATTTACATAGGTGTAAACAAGATCTACTAATGAATATATAAGAGACCTTTAATAAGTCATTGAGAAAAATAATAACCCTTGAATAAATTTTAAAAAATGATCATGTACCTTAAGCTTGAATTACCGTCATATTTAATTTTCTCATAAAACACAACACATTGATTTCATATTCCTTTTTCTATTACGTACACTTATTTTTATATATCTTTTGAATTAATTTCTATCTTACAAAAGAATGTTTGTATTCTGGCTTCAGTTATACATATATATACTTCCACTTGTCTAATATCAACGATCATATATCAGATTTATAAAAATGTTTTTTCTTATTACTTTATTTATTTATTTTATTCACATATATAAGATAACTTATGATAACTTAAAAGTTTGACTTTTCTTCGACCAACAGGAGGAGATACTTAAACTATGATATAGGTGTTAATTTAAAACTGAAACCTATTTGGGCATTTGATTTAGGGAGATGATATTAGTACCATAAAGTTCAATAAAGCTACCACACTTATGCATAAACTATTTGTACAGTCTATTTGATAAAATAATCAAAAATAATGGTACGAATATCAACTCCATTTGATTTACGATGAAATTAGCTTCATAAGCCCCAGAACTCTCTAAATAAAACTTATGTTGGTCACAAATGCATCTTCATGGCAATTGATTGGATTTCAAACAAACTACAAACGAAGTATTCGTCGCTGTCTATTAAAGTGTTGTTTTAATATTTATATCCTTTAAATTTATAACACAATAAAGCAAATGTCTATCTCTTAATACAAATAAACTATGTAATTTGATTTACGAAATTTTGAAATTTGTTTATAAGAATTTATCGTATGCTTAAGCCTTCAGTTCATTTGATGATCTTTCCCAAAAAAAAAATTATATTTTATAAAGTCATACATCGCACAAGTATTGGCCTATTACATATATATAGACACACACACACACACACACACACACACACACACATATATATATATATAAAGGTTCATGCGAGAACCTTTTTTTTGCAAAAACCATGAGAACTATAAAATTTTGTATTACATACTTGATATGTTCATATGTGAACGGTACATATGAACAAATTCGTTCACGTATGAACAAATTAAGTTATATGTAGATTTAGGGATGTGCATGGTTTGGTCAAAACCAACTAAACCGTTTAAACCGAAGTAATTGGACGGATTGGTCGGGTTGA
>JAOEHQ010013839.1:0-15750 GCA_025447715.1 Asclepias incarnata
TTTGCTATTTGGAATTATAAATCTAATTATTGATTTGTTTGTATCAACAACAATAGATTATGTAAATTGTGTAAAGTAACAAAATGTAACGGAGGAAACTTGCAATTGTGTAGTGGAAATAATTCATTAGTTGCAATTAAGATTGAAGTTTGAAGATTGTGTAGTAGAAAAAGAAGTACTTGTTAGAGTTAAGATTGAAGATGTAATGGCCCAATTCCACAAGTTGGGAAAACCTAGAGGCAACTTAACTTGCTTCATTTATCATAGTTTAACGAAAGACATGTTGATTTTGCTGCTTACATTCTGGTTTATTGCATTTTTTGTAGTTTTTTTTCCCTGTTTTTTGGCAGCTTTTTTGTTGTTTTTTTTTGCGGTTATTTTGGTACTGTCAAAGAGCTATTGGATGTGTTGTTTGGGAGTTGTTTTGTATCTGCTTTGGTGCTGTTTTGGAGCTGATCGTAGGTGTTAATTGTTGTAGTTTTTGGAAGCTCTTTTTAAGCCATTGATTGTCAGCAAGTAATTAATATTTGTGTAATTAATATTTGTATCTATTGTATTTATATATTGTATCTATAGGTTGTGAGTGAGTAAATGGGAAAGCTTGGAAAGAAAGCTCGAAAATTTGCCAAGAAGAATCTACCAGCTGTTCTTAAACAAAGAAGAAAAAACAAGATTGTCTTCAAAAGAGACCTCAAAAGTAAAAAAAATAAAATCATATATATATATTTAATTTAGTACAAGAAATGCTTGGTTATATTGTATTGATTGTGTATGTATAGGTTTTAGGAAATGATGTGTGTTAATATAAGTATAATGTATTGTTTTGCAGAAGGTAAGAAAGATGTTGTTGCTAAAGAAGTAGTGAAAACAACAGAGTTGCCTAATGGAAGGTAAAATCGTAAAGTTTACGTGTTTAAGGAAATGTTATATAGTGTCTTTGGTGAGATTTAATTTGCTGGTTTGACTAACTGGTTTGCTAGTGTCATTGATGAAAAAGAATATATATACATTGATGCATTGGCGTTGCAAGTGTGTTAAGGGCCTAAAGCGAAATTCTGAAATATGGTCTTATTGATTAGAAATTATATGTATTGATACTTAAGTATACTAGAATTTAGACATAATTTTGACTTATTTGCTTACAATGCTCCTCAGAAGTAAGAAAAAAAATGAGACTTTAAAAAATAGATTTAGTTTAAATACGGGCTTCTGTGTATACATAGACATACAAAACTGGGCCTTGGAAAACTGGCGGCCTATAGCCCTAGATTAAGTAGTCTTACCCTCCCTCTATTGACATTGGCAATTAATTTTTATCGGTGCCATGAGGTGTAAAAATAGTGCATCAAACATATGTCACTTCCAAAATCCTTCCTATACTTTCCACCAGGAGGAGATTTTCTTTGTGAACCTCGCCCCTTGGTTCAATGCTCAAAAGTTTTCATGAAATCGCAATAGTTTGATGCTATAAAATACTTACAGTCTTGTTATGATGAACAATGAAATTTATATATTTTGATGTTATAAATTCTGTTTTGTATTTGAATATCAGGGATTCTGAAAAAGAAGTCCCTATGATTACTTCTCTTGATGCATTATTTCCCGAGGATGATAAAGTTATGGTTCGAGATGATTCTGACAGTGATGGTTATCTCTCAGAGGTTAAAGTCTTATCTTTAATTGCAATGTTTGTATCTGACTATGAAAACTTTTGAAATTGGGTTATTTATTTGGCATTAACTGTAAATTGATAGGATCCGGGAAGTGAAAATAATGCTACTCTTGAAGGTTTGTTATTTCTAATTTTAAGTATCTCTTCAAGGCTGCTGATTTTTTCTCCCCCTACCACTATCACTTGTGTGTTGTCTTGTCTTCTCATACCGTAATTCCTTGTTTGTATTCTGTTTTTTAAATGGTTGATGTTTATGTAGATGATGGGGATACACGTACCTTATCCACACACAACCAAAAGGTCTATGATGAACTAGTGGAACAGAAGAAATCACTTGATAAATTGAAGAAAAAGGTGAGTAAATCTTTTCAAATATAGTGCCGGGATTGTTCTTAGGAAGCAGGGGCTACTAGGAATGGGTTTTTTTTAAAAATCATTGTTATTGTATCCTATTTTTAGCTGCATATGTTTATTGGGGAATATGTTTGTGTACCCATTTTTATCTAAAACATTGGTGATTTGGTTCATTTAAGTGTTTCTTTTCTTCATCTAATTGAACCTATGGGCAATAAGGATTGAATGTGGAACTTATAAGCTTTACATTTTGTGATCTAGATTCAGTTACATTCACTCTTGTTTTGTGTCTTATTTTGGTTTATATGATCTATATTACTGGAAGCCAGTGGTCTTCAAGTTTTATTGTCCACATTCTGATCGTCTTAGATGTTATGTACATAAGACATCTTATCTGATTTTTTCTTGACATGAAGCTCATGATGACTGCTTGTTATTTTCTTCAAACCATATTATCACAAATATGCTCTTGATACCCTGTCCTAGGTGGAACATTTTGCATTATTAGTGGATTTTCTTCCAACTATCTTGATGATTATTAGGTTAGGTTCATGTTTAATAATTAAGTTTTTAAGTTTGAGCTAAACTTATATAGGTTAGATCAGGAATTGTGTACGGTTTGGGATTTAGTTCATGTCTATATATTCCGCTGTTTTAATCATTAAGAAATGAAATGAAATATAACTTTTCTTCTGAAATTGTTAAAGCCTGTCAATCTTCCCATCATAATGTATTATTTATCCCTAAAAATAAACCATGCCATCCCTAATTACTTCTCTAAGATGTTAGATATGTATACTTCATCTTTTACAGTCATATCAATACAACTAAAGCTATATTTCTTTTTTTAATTTTATGTTTATGTTTCATTTGAGTTATTTAAATTTTCTTTATTTCAAGGTATTTTTTTATAGCTCCAATTTTGCATCTGTTTCAATCAAATCAACCAACATGACAGAATTGATGAAAAAGATACACTTGACTATATTAGTTTGCATGCAACTTGTTCATGTAGTTGGAGTAACGTGTATATATTACATATGCATGTGGTTTAAGTTGTAACTCACTATCTTGTTCAGACACTATCTGTTCCAGTCTTTTAGTGGCACATGCTATATGAAAGATTATATATCATATCTACATTCTATTGATCAATTCATTGTTTTGACCTTGTAAGATTCAACATAGTTTACTATTGTAAAGTGTATAACTATGCTAGATCTTGGTGGCCTTCTATGATACATCGTTTCTGCTGTGGTTAATTGAAATACAAATGTTTCAAAGTATGATCTAAACCACTTGCATCTGAAAACCTTTCAGGATCCGAAGTTTGTTAAGTTTTTAGAAAACTACAATGAGGACGAGATATCTCAAGATGAGGAAATGGTAAGAGATCATTCTTTTAATATCCCTTCTTTTGTTACTGGTGATATAAATGACGTGTGATATATATCTTGCAACAGTATTCTGATGAAGATGAAGATCTTATGGTTTCAGATGATTCTGCTACAACTAAACGCAAAGTATTGACATGTTCAGTCATCAATATGTGGAGGAAACTAGTTACAGAAGAGCATAGCGAGTCTGCATTAAACAGTCTTTTAAATGCATATCGAGTTGCATGTCATTTTGGGTCAGAAGAAACTGGCCCTAGAATTCAAGACAATGAGACCTTCTGCAGTATATATACATTCATGCTTAGTGAAGCTGATAATATATTTAGGGTTCTATTGAAGATTTCTTCCCCAAATTGCAAAAAGGAGGCCTTATTGGAGTTGAAGAATACCTCCAGATGGAAAAAAGTCAAACCAATGATCAAATCATATTTGCGGAGTACATTATTTCTTTTGAAGCAGGTCACTGACTTGGAGATCTTGGTTTTCTCCATCACCCGCTTGAGAGCTTCTATTGTATTTTTTGCTGCTTTTCCATCTTTGCTAAGCAGGCTTATCCAGGTAATTTAGTTATATGTTTTGTGTATATGTTGTAAACTAACTTAAGCGGTGTTTGTTATGAGGGAATCGGACCATTGTAATAGTCCATTCTTTCCGAATGAAAATTGATGTTTGTTGTATTTGAAGGAATGGTCCATCTTGCTGATTTGATACCATCGACCAGGGCTGTTTTTTTTTTCCTCTCATCTTATCATAGAATGGAGTGTGAACTCATGCTATGACAGTCACATGCTTACATATAGTATGAAAAGTAAAACAAATAACAGTTATTCAGTAGTATTTCACAATTTGAGTTGAGTTCTATTCTAAGTAATGAAAAGTCTTATCTTTTTTTTTTATAACCGCAAAGAGGAAAAGTCTTATCTTTATTTATCAATTATATCAAGTCATATGTGTATTAACGCCTACTGAACTTTATACTGTTATGTATGATACAGATTATAGTTCCTTTGTGGGCAACAGGTGGAGGGACCCTGTCCGCTAGTTCTTCACTTGTCTTACAAGATGTGGTTTCTGTATGCGGCTCTAATTACTTTGACACATGCTTTATCAAAACATACAGAGCCTATATTGCTCGATGCAGGACGATGGAAACCGTAGATCCAAAACATATTGAGTTTCTTAGGGATTCCTTAGTCAGTTTATGTTCACTTGACCTGGATAAATCATGTAACAAGGCACTTGTCTCCATTCAACAGCTTGCTAATATATTATGCCATGCCAGGCAAAAAGGGAATAAGGTATGAGAAATTGAGAATCCTCCTTTTTTGTTTATGGATTATTGTCAGAATTAGAGGTGGTGTGTTGGATATTTAGTCAAATTGGATTTGGAGCACAAATATGGTTTTTTGTGCAAGTTTAAATGGGTTGGATTGAGATTACCTGCCAATGCTCTCTTGACCAGGTTTAAAAAGTTACTAGAATTTTTTTGATTATAGAAAGTTACTAGAATTATTTTTGATTATAAAAAGTTACTAGAATTTAATCTGTTAATAATAATTGCCCAAAAACAAAATGGATACTACAATAATCGAATAGCTCAACAAAAATGATTTACAAGGTTGTATACATTGAAAATAGATCTTGGGCTACTTATAACTTTTTGACCGTCAGTCCTTTCCCCTTTTAACTAAATTTTTTATTGAAACCATTTAACCTGTTTTAGATCAACTACAACCCGAATGCGTTCCCATTCATAAATGAGAGGGTTGAGATTGCCACCTCTACTCAAGATTTTTTGTTGTTGGATTTCAGTTTTCTAATGAGGGATTCTTGTTTATTTGCAGGAAGCAATTAGAAAGATATATAGTTGGCAGTATTCTCAATGCATTGATATTTGGGTTTTTTTCATCGCAACAAATGTTAATGAATGTGATGTTCAGTCTTTGCTGTATATGATGATCCAGCTGATACATGGAATAACATACTTGTTTCCTGGGCCAAGATATTTCCCCTTGAGGATAAGGTGCATTCAGTGGTTAAACAAACTATCCAGTTCTTGTGGAATTTTTATTCCTGTTGCTTCATTTGTTTTGGATATGCTTGAGTATAAAGTCAGCAAGGAGAGTGGTGGTAAATCTAGAAAAGCCGTTAATTTAGCATCAACTTTAAAGGTTAGGGTTCTTTTTATATTTGTATTTACTATCTACATGCTTTTATCTTCTAACAAATTTCTTTTTGCAGCTCCCCAAATTTTGGTTGAAATCACAAAACTTCATGGAACAGTGTGTCAAATCAACTGTTGAGCTTCTTGTTGCGCACTTCATTCAGTGGAGCTTTCACATTTCATTTCCCGAGGTAGCAAGTATTCCACTCATCAGACTACGGAGGTTTCATGAAAACACTGCAGTTGAAAGTTTGAAACGTGTAGTGAAACGCCTGATGGACCAGGTATAAAAATAATCATTTGAAAGTATGGGTGCCTGATGGACCAGGTATAAAAATAATCATTTGAAAGTATGGGTGGCAAGATGAGGCGACCGGGCTTGGTGGGTGACACGTAAAACTGAGTTCGGGTTGAAACGAGTCTTTTTTTAGTACTGGTCAAATCCAGGTTGGGTTAGGTTTAACCACAAACACTTTCATGTTTTTTTTTTCTAACAATTCCATGAAAAAGAAAGCAATATGTCTGTGAGTACAGAAAACCAATATTATGACTACAATAATCAAGTTGTGAATGAAACAATTTAGAAGATTGTATGCATTAAAAAATTATGTTTAAATTGCCACCTCTACTTGGAAGTGCCTTTTATATTTCAATGATTAATCTTTGACGCATTGAGAGGATTTTGTAATTGCAGGTGGAACAGAATGTCGAATTTGTGCAGAAAAAGAGGGAGGATGTAGCCTTTTCACCGAAAGACCATGAGTCTGTTGATCTATTTTTGCAGGTCCTAGCTCTTTCTTACTAACTTAACGCTGTTTTTTCTTCTTAAAATGAATGAAACTATCTGAGTTTTTGGTTTTTTGTGCAGTTTGAAAAGGGCACTGTGAATGCCCCATTTATACAATACTATAAAAGTGTCATAGAAAACACTTCAAAGATAACAAGGTGAGAATTTCCTGCTGTATATTAGTGTTGTTCATTGCAATTAAGTTTATATTGTTCCCTTTATGCATACATTTTTTGGTTTCAGAGGTGGAAATATGGGCGGGTAGGGTCTCGGGTCAAAACTGGTTCAGGTTGAAGTTGATCGTTTTTTACAGGTCAAAACACGCTGAGCTGTGTTGTGAATTTTGAACCCATTTGCCGAACCACTTTTTATGAATAGTTAAACGTGATATTATGATTACCAAAACAATATTAAATTGTAATGTAATGGACGCACTGTTATTTGTAGCCCTCAAGAGCCAAAAAGAGTGAAGCGAAAGAAGACACAGGATGCAGTGAATAATGTTGACAAAGACAACAAAAAGGTAATCGATTTGGGGAAAAGCTAAGCGTTAGCTGCTAACGGGGATGCCAAACACAAGGTAAAGAAAAGAAGAGTTGCAGAAAAGTAGTTATATGATACAAGAATTATTCAAAATATGCAATTTTTGGTACTGTTTTAGTTCCCCCATTTGTATCACTCTTTGAAATGATTAATTCTCTTTTTGATTTCATCGCGTCCCATGGCACAATGTCATTTTATAACCTTCAACTTTAGTGAATGCCTGAATGGGCAGCTATTTGCCTAGTCCCATTTTATGTATTGGTACAAAAGGGTCAAAAATTGATCTTGTTTAGCTTTGGGTATGTGATGTGATTAAAAATCCAACCCGTTTCGCTAAATGATCAGATTTAGGATAGATAGTAAAAGGGAAACGATACAATTGCAAAAACATAATAAAAGTTTGTATAAAAATTGACGTTGAACCAATGATCAATAATGTAAAGATGGAGAATTAGAAAAATGAAAACACAACTTAATGTGCACTTCGGAATTGTATCTAAACGTCGTCAAAAACTAGAAGATCTTGTCAGAGTAGGTGAGAAAAATGATATAGGAGAGAAGCATAAGCAATATAAATAGAAGGGGAGACTCCATACTAACCCATGCTCTGAATGGACCAACTGCTAAATGCATTCTCCAATCGGTTGTATTGATTTGCTTGTTGGAAGTTATGGAAGGCTAGAGATGAGAAGGTCTTTATGGGTGCTCCGGTTTGTGCGGTGGAGGTAGTTCGGGACATTCAATCTTTGGGGTTCTTATGGATTAAGCATCGGGCGGCTAGATTGAATCTTGAGTGGGAGAAATGGAAGTTATTTTGTTTTATGTAGTTATACTGTCTATATCTTCTCTTTTCTCATCTTGTTCTGTATATGTGTTTTGTTATTAATGAAATTCGTCTTTCTTAAATAAAAAAAACCCATACAGTTTTTAATATGAAAAATACATAGTGTATGTCACTTCTATAACCTTTTTATTAGTATGGTTATGCAAATGGTCAGTCAAACAACCAAGCACATTTTATGGTACCATTAGAAGCTATAATTAATTTTGTAATTTAATATGAAGAAATATCAATTCGAATCAACTTCTTGTTGGCGGATCGGAATCATCCAACATGAACGTGACTCGTTTTGTTAATCGTGTTGAAAAATGAAGGATAACCTAAACGTTTAACCCATGTAATTGTGCATGTCCATTGTAGCATGTTTATGGGAAATGGGTTGGAGGGTTAAACGGGTTTTATTCATGTTGATTATGTATTGTTCTTATTTTTATTTTTAAAGTAATTATAGTAAAACATTGCTTATTGATTCTTTTTTTTTTTTTGATGATATAAATGTATGTATTTAAGCTCTTGTTGTTCTGTAAGGCCGAAACCCAACTATTATATATATATCTCAATATATACTAAAACAGGATTCTGGAGAAGCTCATGGAGCCACCAGAACCCTTTTGTTTCCCGCCCCTCTCTCCTCTTTATGGTAAACACTGGTACAAAAATTCGCTAAAACCTAATTTTGTTGTAAAATATTCTATAAATTATTATAACAACAACATATATTGAAACGAAAGCTATAAGGTATGTGTTTTGAAGTCACCCGTCCATCGGACGGGTACTAAGACTAGTATATATATATAGTACGAGTTGTATTCTCATTAGAATGTTTTTATTTTACCAAATGGTGAAAATAATTTTGAACCAACCAACTCATCTACAACAAAAAAGCTAGAAAAGGGTAAAAAGGATAATTTCTCTTCCCTTAAAACTAGCATCTTGAATCATGCATATTTTTTTATTTAGTTTTCAATTGAAACAAATTCTAATATCAAATAAAAAAAGATAAATTGATAAAAACCTCTTAGTCCCATGTACCGCATTGGTAACCGGGTTTCCCTCGGGAAGTTTTGGCTGGTGGCCAACTCTTCAAGAGTTGGTTAGTTCTAATATCAAATACACATTAATTTGTATTCATTTTAATCATCTTAAATTTTCAATACTTTTCAAAAAGACATTGGGATGCAGTAACCATCATATATAAATGCACCAAATGAAACCAAAATGCATCAATTCTTGGCATAAATGCATCAAAATTATTTGATGCAGCAACTTATTAATTTCCATGAATTGTTATCGAATATAAAGAAAACTGCAAGTCGATACATTAATAAAAAGCATTGGTGCATTATGAATTTCCATGTATCAAGAAAACAAACAATAACTTTAGCGTTTTCTAAATTCGAAAAGATTTGACACACACAATGCATTTTTACTTGATTGAATTTACAATGTTCAAGCTGGTAGATCCAAGACTTAATGATCGACGGTCAACGTCACTAATGCATTAATAAAAATTGATTATTTAGTTAAATGAAAATGGCATGGATTGAATCGTCATGCATCGAAAATGGATATCCAAATTTGAAATTATTTTTGTGTACCCATTCCATAACAAAAAATATAAAAAAATTCCTTGATTGGTGGAGATAACCAAAGTTGCAGATTGAAGAATACATGAAACGGAAAATGGGTTTTATGGCTGAATTTAGGGGATATAGATACAATTTTAGATTTTATCAATTTCCATTTTTATCCTTTTAGGTTTTCGTAAATTAAAATTCTTTAAATATAAGTATGTGGCTAATAAATGTTCTTATGAAATGTTAAAATAAGAATGTTTTCACTTGATTACATCTCTATATAGTACTATACTAGATTAAATCTGTACGATGCACGGGGCTGACTGAGAACGTAAATAAAAAGTAATTGATAGAACAACATTATTCATAGTTTATGATAATATAAAAAACTGTCAGATTACGACTGATGCTAATAATAAGATTATGATTTATGAATATATGTTATATGTCAAATATGTTAAAGCATGACTAGTGGAACATAATATTTATAAATCATAATAATCTTCTTTATGATCTATATTTATTAAATATAATTTAATAAACAACCCTATTTGAAAAATAATAATTATCATTGAATTAATAAAAGACATAGTCTAAAATATATATACACATTTGTGGTCATAGTATTGTATAAATACTGCATAAAGGACTAAAATAACTATATATTAAACAACTCAATGAGACTATGATGCTGCAATATATTTTACAATGAAAGTTTATTCCATAACATAGTAATTATAGGAGTCATTGAAAGATAAATTTAATTAATAATGTAATCGCACAATTAGTATTAGTATATACATATAAAACCGCCTACTTAAGATAGGCTGGAAGGGACAAAATAACGTATAGTATTCTTAAACTAAACACTAATGTGTTAGAACAAACTAGACGCATGCCCGCGCGATGCGGCGGCGATAGTGGTGGAGGCGGCGGTGACTGTGGCGGCGTAGGGCGGCGGCGGCGGGTGGCGGGTGGCGGCAATGGGTGGCAACGACGGGTGATGGGGGCGACGGTGGTGGTGGTGGTGGTGTGGTGGTCAATGTAAAAGTAATTGTTGTAAAAAGTGGTAGTGTGATTATTTTAAGGGTTGAGGGATCTATATTGTAAATTATTTCATTAAGGATATTATAGGTATAGTAGGTAAAAATGTTTAAATTAGTGAATAAAGAAGAGGGGTAATATAGTTATTTTAAAGACAGAAAGTTGAAAGGAGGGGTGCTCTTTTATATAAGAGTAAAGATACTATATCATTGGATATTTGAGGTTAATAAAATGAAAACTTAGTTAAAAAATGAGAGAAAGAGAGATTTACTCATATATCTCCTTAAGTCTTTATGATCAAAGCCAATTCAAGTTAAACTAATGCAAAATAGAAGATTGGATCTAAAGTTGTTTATGAAAATAGAAAAAAAAACATTAAAATTCCTCAAATTCTAGTCTGACTTTGAAATGAAGATTACAAATAATAATCGATATATATATATATATATAACTAGGGGTTGGTTATTGTAAAACAAGTATTAAAGCAAAACAAATAGGATAAGATCTTGACCATTGGATCATGATAAAATTGATGCACGAAGATTCATAGAACACAAGTATATACACTGATGCACAATGATTTTTAGTTAAGAAAAAAGACTTGTTTTATTTGTTTTATTTTAATATTTGTTTTATTGGAACCAGAACTTATATATATATATGGTCGGGTTAACATGACAATCAAAATAAGGGTGAGAACTACTATTTCTCCTCTCTCTCTCATCTTTTTGGTATGGTTTTTTATTTTATTTTATTTTTTTAAATAAAATTTCATTTTAAAAAAAAAAATTTCAAATTTTTTTTCATAAACTTCTAGTTATGACTATATGTGATTCAATTCTACTATGCATTGTGGGATACGACAATGAGAATATCAAAAATAAGTGCATAATTGACTTTTAAACGTTGTTCCTCTTGATCATATGATATTTCCGATAGCTCTTTAGGAACCTTAAAAAATGTCAATTATCATGACAATATAAAATATATAAGTCACTTTGAAGTGAAATAACGACATATAAATACCAATATATAGTCGTCTTTATATATTCATTATATATTTGGTCACTACGGGTGACAACTCGTGTTCATAATAGAAACAATATTATAAGTGAACTTCTCATGTTCATGACCATGTGATCAGTTGATCATTATAAATATAACATTTTACTCGCTTATACTTTGCAATTTTGCAACTTCATGTCCAACTAATTATAGCGAGACTTTAGAAGAATCACATGTTTTGTGATTATCATATATTTCTTATGATTATTGTCTTGTATTTTGACATGCTCTCATAGTGAACTCTTATAATGATTCTCCATAATTATATGAAGTAAGATGGATCGTATCAACAATAGTCCAAATGAAATGAAAAAAATTCAATATATCAACAAAAAATGAAATTGGCATAGCATATATAGTTTATCCTAAGTAAAGAATTATAAAAATAAAACCTTTTTTTCTATTTTAAAAAAAAAAATCAAATATATGTATCATCATATACGTTATTAAAAATATAGATGTACATGATATACTAATAGCAAATTTCAAATCAAATCAGACACCAATTTTGGCGATTCTTTTCTTCAAGAAAATCAAATCAAAAACTTGAATTTTACATATGCCAATCCATTATAGTATTTTATGTCAACTTATCGACATAATTACATGGATATTGATAATCAAACCAAACTTTGATCCAACAAAATCTAAAGTTGTAGTCCATTGCACAATAACTTGTAGTTATGATTCTCCGTAGAGAATCATTAGGAATTTATGATTAGTAATAGTTGCCAACTTGCCATTGAGATGACAAATGTGTGGATACAAAACAATTATTATTATTGTAAATAACTTGAGATTATTTACTAGTTATGAACTGCATGAGGTAGTTTAATCAATAACATATATAGTTATTTTTGCTTTGAATGTGTTCAAAAAATCATACAAGAACTTTGAGTTCTTTACCAAATAATAACTACATGCGGTAGTTGAAACGACTCGACCAAAAAGACATGATTTTTTTTTTACAATGATCGCGACGCGAAACCAGACAAAAACTTAATCGCAGCGCGACCAAGAAGCTCTCGCGACGCGAGAAAACCTATTGACCAAAACTTGCTCGGAACCATGAACAACTCGCAACGCGATCCAGACCAACTCGCGGCGCGAGGTACTGTTTTGCTGCCAGAAATCACAGTTTTTGACACTTGACTTCAAACACACTCAAACCATAACATCTCGACATCGAGTCGGGACATTTAGCATGACAATACATAGTAAATAGCATAAGTAAACTTTCATTACATAAGGCTAGCCAAAGTTACATTTTTACGACTAACGGGTCGCTTACCCGACAATTATCCAAAATGACCATTACCGCGTTCATAATTCAACACAAGTTTACAAAAGACTTGACTCAAGACTTGCATTTACAAAAATGTACCATATGACACTAGTTTATACCATGAGCCAAGGTTACAAGGTTTATCTCTTCTATCCTCCAAAATACCATTCTTCGAAATGGTCCAATACCTTCCAATTTACTAGCACTTCAATCAAGCACTATCCTTGTTCCTATTTCCGGAACCACCTATAAAAAGGGAAACATCTAAAAACATAAGCCAACGCTTGGTGAATATAATTGCATATATTTACACATACATTGGAGGACAACCACGTAAGGGCTCTCGCATGTAGCCTATGGTACCGTCATACCATCTCTTGCATGCTCACCTTAACACATTTTCACACATATGGATCCATATCACAATATAATCACTACGTTGTACATACGCATGATTCAACAATATTGGCCCACAACTTGGCCTAAGTCAAATCGATTACAAGCCTGGGACGCACCCGCACTTGTAATCGACCCAACACATATATAGATGTATGTAAGAATACTCACCTCCAATGCGACAATCACAAACAAGATAGCCACAACAACACAAGGCAACATTGCTTTCAACCTAGCAATAATCAAATTTCACATATAAGGCTATCAACATATACAAGGCTATCAAGCTACAATAACTAATTTCCCTTAAACCCATTTCATCCTCTATTGTTATTGAGCTGCATAATTTCACATATTCTCATTTCATTCATCATGCATGAAATGTGGTAACACCACAATTGCCAAAATATCATTTCTCATTCTTGACCATATCATATTACTATCATTTATTATCAATCATTTTCAACTCAATAACAATAACATTTTATATCTATGGAAAGGTTAACTCAATAATAATAACCATGCATGATCATTAAATGATCAAAAACTTGAGTTCAATCACTCAAACAACCATCCTATCAAAACCCCCAAATCAATTTACTCTAGGAACCCTAGAATCTCAAGTAAAATTAGGGAATTAATGTTACCTTAGGATGGAACCAATAAGAAATGGTAAGAATCAATACACTCTTTTTCTTCTTCCTTATGTGTCAACGCACACACCCACTTATATAATAAAATCTCAGCTTTGATATTACTATGAGCAAATGAAGATGAAGTTCTTGATGTTACTATGGAATTGATGATTTCCCCCAAAAGATTTAGAATTTTAGAATGAAAATAAACAAGAATAGGAATTGAGAGTGGAATGATGATTCACTAAAAATGAAGGGAGCCGGCATTTTGACAATATGTCACGGCACTATCCGTTAAAGTTCCAACTAGTTTAATCCCATAACTCAAAAGTAATTAATAGGAAATTATATTAAAGGTAAAACTACAAAAATAGACTATTTTATTACCTTTAATTCTTTGGGGTGTTACATTTATAAGATCTATTATTTGTCTTGTTTTCTTCTGCCTCTGCACTCTTTAATTCTTTTTAGTATTCAAACGATTGGAATAGAAGAAGAAAAAAATTAGACGCCGAGCTTCAGCATTCCAATACCACACGTCGAACCAAGAACCAAGAACCAAGAGGGCGGTATGGTTGGGGGGTCGGTGCCGATTGTCCATGTGGGATTTGGGGTCGGCATGGGACCCCATACCCCATGCTTTAATGGCTAGTGGCGAGTACGGTCAAGCGGCAATGTCTTTGCGAGGTTTAGGCAACGCTTGAAAACCTCTTCAATCTCAATAATTGCAAATGATGAACAAAAAGTGCATTATAAGTGATTGTAGAAATCAATTTCTTTTTATTTCTGGCCCAATTCGGACATTCGGTGACCAACGTTACTAGCCGGTAGTGACCTTTGTTGAGCAACGAATCAAGCTGATTGATAAGCAACTAAACTAACTTACACCCACCACCGGTAATCAACTTATTGAGACATTTTTTTATTTATTTATTGTCAGTTGTAAATATTATTATTACAATATTTTTAAGTCAAATGTTCCTGAATAATGAAGAGAAATGACTTTTATCAGGTAAAAAACTTTATAAACTATACATATCTTAATTAGTGTTTAGTTGGCAATCTTTACAAAACAGGGAAATGAGTAAGTAATAACAAAAGGATTTAATATAACAATTTTATAAAAAGAAACACCAACTGCATATACAAAATTAATTTAGCATATCATCTGTATGTTCATTGAATATAGTTTATCGTGATTCCCATGTTCTTCCTTTTAGACATACATGCCCTGTCCTCCCCAATAATTCTCGTATATATAATTAACTATAAAAATATCAAAGCATGATATACTAAATAATGTAACTATAATTATAATATGTATAACTTTATTATGAATGTCAATTATTAAATATTGTATCCGCGCAATACGCAGTGATGAACAATTTATTAAAAAAATAAATTGTAGTGTGCATAAAATTCGTAAACCTTATACGCAGAACTACATTATGTATAGGGCTAGCCCGGCTACGGGTCCGCTAAATCAATATAGTGTAAAACTGTTTCGAAAAATGATGTATTCTTTATTGGTGCTACGGGTAAAAGTAATATGGGATACCTATCAATGTAACTAACTCTAAACTTTTAAAATATTTCCTAACAAAAAAACTTATAAAAATGTACTTGTGCAACTAAATGAGAATTGGAAACCACTAAAATGCCAAAAACTCTTAAGAACCACTAAAAATAGCCAAAAAATCTTAAAAATGTTAAAAATCGTAACGATCTAGTCGTTATCATTAATTTACGCCGATACAAGGCTAGTAATAAAAAAATTTGTGCTACGGGTCACTTTGAATCCTGGTGCCGCCACTGGTAAACTTCATTCAGTACATGCGTCAAAAATTGACAGTGGCCGCTAGCCGGCTTCGCCTATCGCCAGTTTTGGATTGTCTAAAACACGGGTATATAAAATTGTGTTTGTTATTAATGTTAGAATATTTAAAAATGAAAATTATCTTTACTCCTATATAAAGGAGCAACCTCCCCC
>JAOEHQ010013849.1:0-15749 GCA_025447715.1 Asclepias incarnata
ATTTACGTAATCAATTTTAAATATTCTAGCAATAATAACAAACACATTTTTTATATACCCGTGTGTTATACAATCTAGAACCGCGGTCGGCGAAGCCAGCTGCCGGTCACTATCATCTTTTGATGCATGTACTCAATGAAGTTTACGAATTTCATATACACTACAATTTAATTTTTTTGAAAAATCATCCATCCCGCGCATTGTGATGGTACATTTCTAGTTAAAAATAATAATCTCTTCAATGTTATTATTTAATCATAAATTAACTAGCTCATAAACAAGGAGATTTGACCATGCTAATCAACAAACCTCCTACAGGAAATGCAAATCTACCAAGTCCTTGACAGACTTAAAGTAATTAATGATTGGTCTAAAGAGAGGAATGCAGTGATTTCTCTTTCTGGAAAGATTACGTGTGATAGATGGATAGTTGAATGAGTGTAAATGAATGTGTTAGTAAGACCTAATGATGAATATTTATACTGATCAGAATTAAGATAACTTACCTGTTGTTAGGCCTTTTTAGTCATGGGTCTAGCCCTAAAAACGGCCCCTAAAACGTAGGATACAAGTAATAGAACACCCTATATAATGTTTTGCATCACCTCTCTTCTTGTTACCCTGGCTAGTAACAAGTATTGGGATGTAGATATATGGTTAGGAGATTTTATGTATATATGTATTCTCAGTGCCAACTTGGCCCCTCATGCCTTTATTAGCCATTAAGGTCGAATGTGCCTCCGAGGCCATTAGGGTTGAATATGTTCTCAATGCCTCCAAGCCCATTTGGGTCGAATGTATCCCCACGGCTTTGGAATTTGAATCTTCCCTCAAGACGCATATTACCATTTTGGCCGGTTCTTCCTCTTGGTAGAATCCTCTTATAAGGCTCCTTTGGTCGGATCCGCCCTTGACATTGAATCTAGTTTTTTCCTCTTAGTTGAATCCATCATTAGGGCTCCTCTGCCCATTGAATCCGGTTCTTATTCTCGGCCTTCTTTGCAACACACACACACAGAGATATGTATGTGTGTGTGTGCGCGCACGTGTGTGTGCGTGTGTTTTATTGTTGTTGTTGCTCACCTAAATCTGGTTGACATATATCATGTTGTCCATCTGGTTATACCCTCATGTTTAAACACACATACGTCATCAGTATGGGAGAAGTAATGTGTATATAATAACAGTTGGTTATATATAAAAGTCAATATTATGTTTAACACATTTGTATATACCAAAACATGAAAAATCAATACTTTTAACATGGTTTTTTGTAATAAGTTTCATTGGCGTTTGATTGTTTGTATATTCGTTGTAACGTACTTAGTACCACCCGTTCAGGGCTTGTTTGAGAGTGCAACAAAAACATCACGGTGTGAAAACCGGTGGCGGAGTCTCCGTTGGTGGGGGGTTTTTGCTCCTGTCTCAATTTTCCGTAATTAGCACCATTTTGCATTCTTAGCAGTTAAAACTCTGAGTTTAACGTCTAGATTTTGTTATTTTGTTTGTATCTCTAGACTCTTTTATTGGGGATCTCTAGCGTCTTGCTAGTTGATCCTTTTTAATATTAATCTTATTCTGCTGTTAAAAAAGAAAAACTTTTAACTTTAAATCATTTTAAATTCGTTTGAAGCTTGATCACATAGTTTGACTTTTAAATGAACTATTGTTACTCCTTAGTTATTGGATTATAATTTTTTTTTTTATAACAAAAAACGCAATAAAGTGATAAACTAGCAAGGTGCTAGAATCAACCACACAAATCCAATCACACAATAGAAAAAACAAAACAAAATTACACAATTATAAAAAAGAGAAATCATTCCATTGCTCCTCATTGAATACTTGTTGTCTAGCCCGATGTTTCATTCAAAAATACCCGAGGGACTTGATCTCACCCATAATGAAATACCGGCCTTGTTGTGTTTGAAAACCAAGGTATTTCGACCTTTCCAAATCCCCAAACACGTCAATATTATTACGTACTGTCGTACTTAATACATTATGCCCCGTTTTATAAAACAATGAGAAGATTTTGTTTTTGTAAAGGGGCCATGTGGGCACATGGGTTTGCCTGAAGCCTAACGTGTGTTCCTGACCCACTTTGCTTCCAATCATATTCTCCTATTTCAATTATTTCCATTTTTTTCCAATATTTCAAAACAATATTTAAATTTATCCTTTTAATATATATATTCTCAATCATTTTGGAATATTAATTATTCAAAACCATGATAACTTACCATAACTACAAAAAAATATTGTGCTACAAAGTCATCAATCCAAAATGAATTTTGCTAAATATAGTTTTGAAGATTATGTTTAATTGATTCAAACAAAAAAAATGTATAACATTTTTATACAAACCAAATTAATTATAACTTTAAGCGTTATGTTTAACAAATTAAACTCCATCTAAAGTTAGCTTGGCCCATTTTCAATAAAAAAGAAGCAAGTCGGCGGGCACTTTCATGTAAAAAGAGCTCAAGTCTAATTACATCAACCATTCTAAATGAAATAATGGGTCATCTAAACACGATTAGCAAGAAAGACGATGATGTATCAACAAAAATATTGGTTATGAAATAATGGTGTATCAACCCGCGGAATATTGATGCATAGCCTGGATCATAACGTACGGTGAACATTTTGTCTTCTGCCCTTCATGTGATTGAAAATGGTCTCATCTTTAATTATGCCATCTGGTGATTATGAGCTTGGTAGATGGATTTATTGGTTTGGTCTAGGATTGGCTTATGGCTGGTACTACTTTTTTGCTTGACTATTGCATTTCGATCACATCCTTTTGGTAGACTTGATCTATGTGCTAGTTTGTTTTGTTGGTTAGCAAATAACAAGTTTTTGCGTTGATGTGTCAACCATATAAGTTTCAATGTCATCCTGCCATGTCATCGTAACCGACGTCACATTATCGGTTCACAATGTATAAGGTTACATACATACAATAGCAAAAATTGAGAGTTTGATACTTATAATAAAATACTGAAAGGTGGATACATATAAGACAAATTTATTATATTTTAATACACTTATCCTTTTTACTTGCAACAAATTGGTTGCATGTTGCAAGTAGTTGGCTAGTAGAGTTTAGCTTGTAATTACTCATTACTTTTCATGCAAATATGATACTGTCTTTCACACAATAAAACCACGATTATGAGCTATGTGACTAAAGAATTTATTATTCACATAAGATTTACAACAAAAAAGATAAGCATTAAAATGTCATTATCTTGTGAAGTAGTCAACATGGGACTTAAGTTATGTGGTTAAGGTTCTTGTGGTAGAGGCCAAACTACAAAAAGGATAATGTATTTTTATATTCTATTACATATTGCATAATATAATAAAATAAATTATAAAGTTATATAAAGTTATTAACAGTTGACCTTGTTGTATTGATGTATTAGATGTATTACATTATTATTGGGCAGTAACTAGATAAGGTCTTATTTTGGAATATAATATTTTCAAATTTCAACATCAAAATTGACATTGGGTTTGTTAAATATTAATATTAACGAAGATATGTAGGTTTTTACGACTTGTTAATATGGTTAAATAATATATTTATATGTAGGATGTAGGATATGTTAACTATCCGATGAATATTAAAGACAAAACTAAATGCATGTTTGTCTTTTTAGATAAAGTATTTGTTTGGATAAAATATTGTGTAGATTAAGCAATATTATTGTTTATTTTATGTGCTAAATGAAGGGTGTGTAAAATAGGAATACTACAATACGACAACTTAATTTTTTTGTTGTTTGACAAGTGACTTTTGAATAAAAACAAACCTCATCACCGTTAAATGGTGAGGTCTTAACTCGACAGCGGATAGTCGGTTGCCTACCATGAGCCAAGCAACGTTACCAAAGGAAAAAAACCCCACTAGGCTTCTTCTAACAACTAAGGATTAATAGAATATAAATTTACACCTGACAAGATTCAAACCTCCGTCTCATGGATAAAACCTGAGTATCTCACCACTTGAACCATGGATCATTGATACAACAGCTTAATTGATAATATAATATATCTGTGACCTTTTCTATTAAGTCATTATTAATATAACAAGGTAGGTCCTTGTTTTTCCATATATAAAACAAAACAAACATGTAATTCAAGCTTAATGATATCATAACCTTAATGATATCCATGCCTTGCTCCATTGTAGCCATACATGTAATTCAAGCTTTTGTAGACCATGTTTACGGTGACTAACAAATGAAGTCATGACACATTATTATATCCTATTAGTTATAAATAGAAGTGTACCATAACATTAATAAAATAAAAAAATGTTTCAAGTTCTAACATAGAGAGGTGACTCAAATATTTGTAATAATCCAAATGGTGTGTTTATCGTTCATTCATTCTTGGCATCCCTAATGAATCAGTATGATACATCAATGGAGGGTAAATATAAATTTCAATTAATAAAACATGTTTTTCTAAATAGAAAAAAGTTAGTATATGGCAAAAGTAATGATATGGGCTCAGTGGAAACTATCCTATCTAACTTAGCCCATGTGTGACGCTTACCCATTAGCCCAGTGACTACCAATTGTGGACTTAATGCGCGTGTTTTCTCATTACAATTTATTAATAGGACTTGTGTTATAAAAAAAAGTAAGTAACATCCAATACCCAATGTCGTTTTTTATGGGTTTTGAGTCCTAATACCATTCATAATGGTATATAGGGAAGGTTGAGATGTAGACAGTCTTACATTTACCTAAGTAGAGAGGCTGCTTCCAGGTTTTATCTAAGATATAAAAGGACCTCCGGCCTTGCAATGCATGAGAATAGAATCTTTGACCCCTGTCTTCAGAGGCAGAGGTGTTAACCACTTGATCCAACCTTGCTGGTTTATTAATAAGACTTGTGTTATATCTTCGTTTATTTATATTTAAATAAAAATCTTTTTTTTTTACAATATACAATTGACAAAATTTTATGCTAATTAAAAAAAAAAAAGATAAATGGGTGGGAACCTCTTGGTCTCATGTACCGTCTTGGTACCCAAAGCGCATACCGCATAGAGCTCATACCCGGTAGGTCACCATCCTCACACATGGATCACAAGATATAGTTTCTCCACTTGCCTTTGACAAGTTTCGAACTTGTGACCTGCATCATTCATCTATGAAATCATGTGATTATATGATGGCGATACCACTCCATCTGTTCATGGATTGATATGCATTTAGATGAATCATGAATGTATTCATTTATAGTATCATTACCCATAAAATACTCTATATTACTCTAAATGTTCTAACATTATTATTTAAACTTATAGTGTGTACACACATAATTAAAATGTGATATTAGAAATTAGAAAATTAGTTTTCAAATCAGATACAATAATTAGCGTCGTAAACAACAAACCTTCACGATATTATTCGGCGAAAAGTTTGTTTATTTAGTAAACGAACAAAAAAAAAAATTCTCATTCATTTAATTAAACGAACACAAACGAACATATATCTTTTTCATTCACAAACGTTCCTCAGGTTGTTAGATATGCTCATGCATGTATTTGTTTGTTTATATCCTACTAGAGTACTAGGTGTATATACATACATATATATCAAATATATATTAACTATATTTTAATAAAATCATAATACTTAAGAAATAACATAAATGAAAACATATATTATGTATATCAATACATTGTATGTTAGTATATGTTCATTTACCAAAAATATTATTTACTTAACAAATAAGTATCAATCTGTTTAATGTTTGTGTCCGTTTATTTGTTTGTTTAAACTTAAAGCAATGAACACAAACACAAAATTTTATCCATTTAAGTGTTTGTGTTCATTGACTGGTTTGTTAAAGTTAAGCAAACAAATATAAAAAAACCTTATTCATGTGAGGTCTTAGGTTCAAATCCTGATATGAGTAAAACTGGAGACATGAGTTTTCTTAGAATGAGTTTTCTCTCTGAATTAAAGTTGGTTATATAAAGAAACAATACCGATAAAACCAAATTTTCTTTAAAAAAAATGTTGGCTCTTTTCATTTTGCAGCCCTTAATGTAAATTTGATAACATTTTTAAAAGTTAAAATCTAAAATTTTAGAAATTAAGTCACCTTTTTCTTTCAAAAACAGAAATAACAAATCACCGGCCTGAACCTTTCACATAATTACTTTACTCAAAATCCATTCCCTCATCTAAATAAACCTTTTTTTACGTCAGTTGAATCAGAGCACTGAAGTGAAAGCAAGTTATTATGTCAATCAAAGGCTTTGATCTCAAATGGTCAGTTTTCGTTTCATTTCACCCCTCAAATTTCACATCTTTAATTTCTACTGTAATGTAATTTCCATGATTTCAATTTCCCAATTTTGCAGGTATGATGGGTTCTTCCTATCGATGCTTGCCACTAGCATGTATCCTTTTATTATTTGTATATATAAAACGGGTAACGAACCCTATTCAGGTTACCTGGGGTCAGGCCGGAGGATGTACACGGCCTAACCGGGGTATCCGTGGCCGTTTACGAACCTTTTCTTATGATATAGTTTTTTTTGTTTTTTTATTTTGTTGTTTCTTGACCATTTTATTTATTAGAATTATTATTGTGATTAATTGGAAGCATTACAATCTTTGTAAGCATCCATTGAATATTTGGATAGTGGTGAGTTGTTAATGAATAATAATATATTTCTTTTGATGATACTTATACGGGTTGGTAATAGTAAAACAAAGAAAGAATCAGAAGGCAATACATGTCAGTTGTGCATCAATTATTTTTTTTTTCTAAAAGCAATGCACACAGATGCATACGCGCCGCCCAAAAACTGATACTTGTCACCGTCTACTTCTCTCCTCTCTTTTGTACTGTAAGAAACAGTTCAAATAAACAACTTTGATGGTAATTCAAATAGGAAAGGAGATGATTGACACATTAGCTGTTTTTGGGTAGGTGTGTATCCGAGTGCAATGTAGAAAATTTGATGCACACCCGCCGAAATTTCAATGCACAACATCCACGTGCTGACTTTTCATTCTTTCTTATTTGTTTTACAGTAATTAGGTCCATATATTACAGACAGTATATATATTGAAGTACTTATTGGCAGAATTTGTTTTCTTTAATAGGTTGATTATGCAACGGTTTTTGTGTTCCGGTTACTGATGTTTGTGGACAATGGACTTGCTGCAGGAATGGGATTGTAAGTGATACATTGTTCATATTATATGAGATTATATGGTATATGTATGATCTGAGTATTTGTGTATGAATCTCTATAAGTAAAAGACCATTTTAATATGCAATCTCTTTTTAGCTTTTGAGTTTTGAGGATATGCTATGAGTTATACATGTGCTTAGTTGGAAAAAAAATGAATCACACTTGCAGTCGCAGATATAAACTATTGGTATTATTAAATTAGATTGCTTTAGGGTCTGGATACGTGAATCAATCATAGAGGATGATATAGCCAGTAAATTGCTAATGCATCGAGTTTTTTTGTTTTTCTTTTGTGAATAGTAGTGTGCTTTAAACTTCTTTTGGGTCTCTAAGTCTTTATGATGTTTAGTTATAGTTTTAAGTCTTAAGTTTGTTATTTGAAATGAGATAGGGACTATGGGCCGCAGCAGAGACATGCTCGTTTTTGTGGAAGAGTGGTGGTTTTGTCTATTCTCAGTGCGGTGCTTTATCCTTTTCTCTGGGCATGGACCGTTATTGGCTCTTTATGGTTTAGGAGCTCAAGAGACTGTGTAGGTGCCTCGCTTGTTTTCTTTAAACATTAGTCTATGTATGGTTTAATAAGAAAGAACTTGTGATCAAGATTTTGTAAAATTTGTTGCAGTTGCCTGAAGAAGGTCAGAAATGGGGTTTCCTTATATGGCTGCTTTTCAGTTACTGCGGACTCATTTGCCTTGCTGGAATGTCTATGAAAATGGTATGATATTTTTAACTCAAAGTGGTTAAAGAATCCTTGAAATTTTAACCTTTGTTTAGCTATTCTAGTTTTGCAACATGAGATGGATAAATCTTAAAATCTATGTTTCCGACTTTTCTTCTTCAGTGGTGGAGGAGAAGACAGGCTCTTTCACTACGTGCTCAGCAGGGAATTTCTATATCAGAATACGGGGTATCCTTTTAACTGTTGGAATATGCCAAATTTTTAGAAGATATATATCGATAAAATATAATTTTTACTAATATACAAACTCAAACATAAATCTTCTTATATATTCCAGGTTTTGGTTGACATGATCCGGGTACCAGATTGGGCGTTTGAAAATGCTGCTGGGCAAGAGATGAGAGGTATGGGTCAAGATGCAGGTTCGTATCATCCGGGACTTTACTTGACTGAAGCCGAGGTAATTACGTCACTCAGGTTACTGTTAACGTTCTACTTTTATCAAAATCTTGTCTGAGAAATTTCTAATTTGGGATCAGAGAGAAGCAGTGGAGGCACTCATCCAAGAACTTCCAAAATTCATGCTTATAGCTGTCCCTACTGATTGTAGCGAGTGTCCAATTTGCTTGGAAGAATTCCATGTTGGGAATGAGGTATTGTTTCTTTATTCTCACCAAGTCATTTAAAAGAAACATCTTCAAAAACCGGAGATGGCAAAATGGGTGGGTTAGTCAGGTCGGGTGACTTTTAAATGGCCAGTTTTGGTACAGGTTGGGTCTGATACTTTTGATCATTTTTGTTATAAAATATATAAATACTTTGTGCGTAAAATGTGATAGCCAAAGGTTTAGTATGATAAGAATAATAATCTAGTTTCGGAATAAAGTGTTCGTGTAGGTTTGTATGGATTAAAGATAAAATTTGGGTGGCCCAAGGTTACCAAAAAAAAAAACACTAGGTTGGTGGTCCAGTGGTTGGGCATGTGTCTCCAAAAAGGGTAAAACTCCTTGGAGGTCATAGGTTCAATCCTTGGCTCCTTAAAAAAGATACCCCTAGTGGCCACGGAGGCTCACCTGCTCTGACTCCGGGATCGCAAAAGCGAATCAGCTCTTGGGATTAGTCTGATCGTAAAGCAAGTGGGACACCCAAGGTTACCAAAAAAAAAAAAGATAAGTTTTGGGTGACTTGCCAATCATATGATTTTTTTGACCCATTTCCACTTTAACTACCACTTTTGTTTTACTCATTTGACCTGTTGGATATAAAACATAACCCAAATCGACCCATTGATGAATTTATGGGTCCAGATTGACCCATGCCCACATCCGTCAAATATGTATAAACTAATGTCTTTGTGTTGCTTAACCAGGTCCGCGGGCTTCCTTGTGCACATAACTTCCATGTGGGCTGCATCGACGAATGGCTTAAATTGAATGTGAAATGCCCTCGATGTAGATCTTCCGTGTTCCCAAACCTCGACCTTAGTGCACTTTCCGCTATCCCCGCTGACCCTCAGGAGTCAACTCTTGCAACAACTCGTTATGTGAGGAGTCAACCATCTAGTCAGAGTTATCTAATGCGAATGCAGGGTTTGCTCCAGCCTGTTCTCACTGGAAACGCAGGTTCAGGTTCTGATAGCTCATTAGAAACTCTAGAATACGGAAGTCAACCACCTGAAGGTCAAAATGTCCACATAGTTGTGGACCCCAGACGCTAATTTTTAAAGCTGGGGTCGTCAATAATGTGACATATAGCTGGTTTAGCAGGACTTTATAGTGAAAAAAGTGACCAAGCATAACTAATTTGTGCATATATCACCGGTTGACGTAGGTTATTCCCACATATCATATAAGTGTATCAAAGAACACATCAGAAGGTCAGTAATTCTGCTTTTAAGATTACATCGTTGAAACCTGGTAATCTTCAGGCTTCTGAAATTAGTACCCACCGCAGGAAATATACAACTGGACTGGGATTTGATGTAAAAACTTAATTATACTTAACACCACGTCACCACGTTAGTGAAGTTAGCAAGATTCGACGCTCTTCTTTTCAAGATTTCATATAACTCAGCTTGTTCCCTTGAAGTAATGCCAGACTCAGATTTGAGTTAAATCGGCTATTAATTATTTTTTTATTAGACTGACTTGACTTTTGAAAAGTTGATCCTGTCTGAGTTCATGTATTTTGTGGTTGCCTAAGCATCTTTATCATTATTGTACTACAAGTAAATGCAAATGAGAATACTGTAGATTATGTATGTACTGAGTTGGTATCAAAATGTTTATGTACAATAATATTAACTTGAAAAGGCGTTGGGTTAAAATGAAATAATATCAAGTGGATGATGTATTTGTGTTTACATTCCTCTTCTTAACATACCCAACCCAACCCAACCCAACCCAACCAAAAGAATGATTGTCCTCCTACTTGTTTCTTTTATTTCCTTCCATTCTCTATTTACAACACACAAGGAAAGGAAACTACTTTTAATTCCCATGCAATCTATTTCTCATCCTCAATTTTATTTTTATTCTCTCAATTCTATGTTATCGAACACCCCCCTCATGTAGAGTACGGGACCAACAACACGTATATTTTTCAACCTTACGAGCATATTTGTGCAGCCATACATCACTCAGATAATAATTTACTACGAAATCACTTGTTTTCAATTTTTCATATATGAATAAAGTACTAACTAATACATACATAGTTATAAATAAAGAAATCGAAACTAATAGTAAAATAATGGTATTATTTTTCTAACACCAGAAAAGATATTTATTAATAAACGGTTGAAAAGATATCAACCATAGAAAGAAAGTTACATAAAAAGGAGAGGGTTTTTAATCCACTCAATCCACCTAATACGGTTTTTCTCATTACGCGAACTATACCACGGGAATGAATAAGATACTATGGAATCAAATAATAGATCGCACACAATGTCATTGCGGGCTCTCCACGATAATAATAGCGTTAATCAGTCCACGCCGTGAAGAAGTAGTAGCCATCGAATCAACATGTTGCAAGAGAGAAGCTGGTGCCAAGTGAGTAGGAAGGTCGATATACAGCCATTTCAAGATCGAGCGCCATACCTTACAAGCAAAACGACAAGTAGCCATTAGATGGGAACTACATTCAAAGTCCTCTTCATTAAATGCATCATAACTAGCAAAACCAATTAAATTTATATTTATTTATTTTGTTTTCTTTTAATTGCTTATTTGGTAAATTTTAAAATGTGTCATAACTAGCAAAAACCAATTAAATTTAAATTTATTTATTTTGTTTTCTTTTAATTGCTTATTTGGTAAATTTTAATTAAATTAAACTATATTTAACCTCTCCATATCCATGATAACATGTTTATGCGGGATAGTATAGTTGTATAATAAAAACCTGTGAACTCACTCATCTGCTTTTGTAGTTGACACTTTTACTTCATGTTTTTCAGGTGGCAGGCAGTAAGTCGTTCATTCAGTCTTCAGCTTATCTTGGAGTCTTTATAGTAATATATATGTAGTTTCTTTGGTTGTACTTCATTCGCACTTATATATCTAGGGAGTGCATCTCCTTGAACGATGTAATTCTGTTATTTATCAATGTAAGTTATGATGTGTTATGATCTGTAATTCGGGCAATGTACTATTTCACTGCGCATTCTGCGATTCCGCATTAGCAGGGTGTGACAATATAAGCGTATCAAATAACAAATAAGAAGGTCACTAGTCTCTTCTTTTAAGATTACATCGTTGAAACCTCGTAATCTTTAGGCTTTGGCTATTAGTACCCAACACAAGAAATATACGATTAGACTGGGATTTGATGTAAAAACAACTTAATTATAACTCAAGCTTGTTGCCTTAAAAACTTATGTGATTACTTCGTAAAGGGAAGTGATGCCAGACTCAGATTTGGGTTAAATCGGCTATTAAATTTCTATTAGACTGACTTCATTTTTGATAAGTTGATCCTATTTGAGTTCATGTTTATGTGCCGTTTGGTTGTTTATGACCCTCATCATTCCGAAGTTTTTGTTTTTTTTTTATAACTAGTTAAGTCTGTAAAAAGGAACTGAAAGAATAATATACAACACGATCATAGTAAGTGTATCAGACATGTTGGATCCTCAATGGAAACTTGAAATTACTTGTTATAATTTGCATGATACTTCAGAGTCTGTATCATAAAACCTGTTTCAGTAAAAGAAAAAAATTTGTAACTTTATGAAACCACTATGATTGATACAGATTCTTCACAACTGAGTAACTTCACATGAGACTAGGCCATGTTTCTGGCGACTAATGGTATAATTTTCTCGTAGACGCCACTTTTTGAAGTCTGATTTGCTCTTTAAACTTGGCTATAAACTCTTCAGCTTTCCTATCGACCTCACCGGAATGCGGTTCTGTGTCACTCAGATCATCAGCTATCACATTTGTTGCATTAGTCTCTTCTTTTGATCTTGTTTCAACTTTATCATCAGTTTGAACGAGAAAGATTTTATCGACTGCATCAATAACTTGTTCTTTTGGTCTATTTGTTCTGACTGATTTACCCCTTTTGTAAGCATTTGCAACAGTGGCCGGTTTTTTAATCAAATTTGAAGAATCTGGTTTCTCTTTTGTCTCTAAGACGTTCTCAGAAGATGCACCAACACTAGACCGCTGACTTTTTGATTTTACAAAAGGTGCATTCTTGTTTAAATCCAATGAGCCATCATCAACTTTAATCTTCTCTAAATCTTTCAGAATTTCTTTAGAGCTACAAAAATTGTTCATCTCAAAAGAACTACCAAGACTAAATACTCGAGGTTTAGTCTCCATAAATGATGTGTCAACGTTCAAATTAGGCTCCATACCTTTTGATTCTTCTTCGCAAGAAATTTTCTTCATCTGGGGTGGCATTGAATACCTCATTGATTGTGATTTTAGATCTTTAAAATCAACATCAGCAGAAAAAGGCCTAATAGTCGAAGTTTCATTTGCTTCTATAGTACTGGCATCCACTCGTTTCTCTAATCTCATAGATTTGGAACGCCAATTTAATGGAGTTCGAGAGGCAGCATCAGAATTAGAATTAGAATCAGAATCAGAATCATTTTCTTTAAACTTTTCCTCTAACTTAATGGGCACCAAACCCCTAAACTTTCCACTTTTAGTTCCATCCCAATCACTAAACCAATCTTTAACACCCGGCTTCCCAGTCGCAGAATCCAAACTTTTAGATCCAAGATTTCTCACAGGAAAAGACAAGGGCTTATTTTCTCTTATCTTATCCGGTTTACCCAATTTCTCAACAACATATTTTTCATCGTTTGAAGAATCTTTACCAAGCGATTTCCCTACACTATTCGATCCAAGATTCCGCACAGGCAAAAACAAACCCTTATTTTCCTTGACTAATTTCGATTTCCCATTCCCAAATCCATTAAATCTTGAACCCGAACCCTTAAATTCCTCAAACAAATCCTTCTCATCAAACTCATTAAAACCCTGAACCCCATTTTCAAAAATCGACGAAATATGCGAAATTTCAGACAAATATGTCTCTTTAATATTGTCATCATCACAACTATGAGCACTAGTATCTATTTTTCTACTAAATAATCCATAACAAACAGCAATGCCAATAACTAAAAGATAAATAAGGTCCCAAAGCTTAGTAACTATGGTAGTTTTTTTTAAATAATCAGGAACTTGTGAAGGGAAATATAAGAAAACAAGAATAACAAGTATAATAATTAAAGATTTAGATATGAAATACTGTATAAAAAGCAACTTACTTTTTGGGGCTTTTGTGGGTAGTGATGAAGTTTGATTTAGATCTTGAAAATGGGTTTTGGTGAAAGAGTGTGAATCTTCTGCCATTGCTGATGATCATTTACTAGGTTTGTGTAATTTTAGTATGTGTTTTTGTGAGGGAGTGTGAAAAGATGATACTATAGAGCTAAACATGGGTCAAAAAGACTCGGTGGGGAAAAAAGTGGGTGGATAGATAGAAAGCAGGAAGCATTTCCTATGTTGATTATTAATTTTCAAAATTAAACCTCTTAAATTACAGCCATTTGTTTACTTTATTTTGTTTGTTTTCTTTCTTTTATTGCTCATTTGGTAAATTTTAATTAAAATTAAATTATGTATAACTACTTACTAGACTCATGTTCGCACGATACAACGGCGATAGTGGGAGCAGCGGAGTGATGGCGGCAACTGGTGATGGTGGCGGCCGTTGTTAATGTAAAGGTAATTGATGTAAAATGGGGTAGTGTGGTTATTTTAGAAGTTGAAAGATAGATGTTGTAAATTATTTTATTACGGGTATATTAAGTATATGAGTTAATTATAAAAAGAAAAGTTTTGAAAAAAAGATGACATTTTGGATATTTCAAAGGCTGGAAGTTGAAAAGGGAGTGAAATTTTTTAATAAGGAGTATAGATAAAGCATTTTGGGTTTCTATTTTTGGAATGTATTAAAATTCAGATTTTGAAATGTCCATATTATTTTCCTCTTAAATATTTACACCATATATTTTTTTATCTCCTAAAATATATACATTATCATTTTTTACATCAATTACCTTTATATCAATTACCTACATTACTCAGCACCGCCATCACCACACCGCCGCTGCGTAGCATTGCGCGGGTACCCTTTAGCTTCTAACCATTTAAATTGGATACTAGTGCTAATTAGCCGTGCACATCAAAACCGGGTTTGACAAACCTGGTTTCAAAAACCCGAAACCGAACCTAAAATATAACCGGTTTTGGGTAAACCGGTTCGGGTTTTGTAGAAACCAATTTTAAATATTATCGTTATGACCGGGTTTAAAATCGGGTTCTCGAAACCGGGTATAAAAAACTGGGTTTGAACCTTTTTTTTTACCGTTAAAAAGTACAGTTGACCGTTAGCTAGCCGTTTCTAGCCGTTAGTGGCCGCTTTTTTGAGACAAAAATCACCATTTTGTCATCCTAAAAGTTGTATACATAGGTAGGTTGAGTTTGGTTTAGTTAAACACTCCAAAACTACTAAAAATATCAAAAACACTCAAAAAAATTGGCTACTAATTCCGCTTCGCAATCCACCGATTTGGTTCTTCAAATACGGTGACGGTGGTGTCAATAATAAAAACAAAAAGAAACGCGGATCTCTTTCAACACTTCGATTTGTGTAAGATGTCGGATGGACTCACTAAGGCTCGGTGTAAAAAATGTGGAAAATTTATGGGTAAAGATTCTAACACAATGTTGAGGAACCATCTCAAGAAACATTGTGAGTCGCTCAAAACCGTTTCGGGAGAAGGTCAATCGTCGTTGGGCCGAGATGGAGATATATTTGCATATTCGGTGGAGCGCACGCGTGAAGCATTTGTGCAGTTGGTGATTCAAGATGTTTTTCTGTTCAACCACTTCGACAATCCGTGATTGACTAAGGTCAGTCAAGAAAATCTTCAACCTTACTAATTTACTATAGACAAGTAAGTCGTTCTACACTTAAACGTGATGCCATGAAAATGAGAAAAATCGCTAAACAATAACTTGTAACAGTGTTTGAAAACTTAAATACTAGTATAAATTTAACAACGGATGTTTGGTCGGCTCCTCATGGTTTGCTCGGTTTTTACATTTGCGTTACGGCGCATTGGATTGATCCTAGTACTTGGCAAATGATGAAACGTACGATTGCTTTTGAAAACTTTGAAGAACCCCACACGGGTGCCGCTTTATTTCAAGTGTTATGCAACGTAATTACTTTTTTTAAAATTGAACATAAAGTTTTTGCAATATCGTTTGATAATGCAAGTAATAATACTAATGCGGTTCA
>JAOEHQ010013859.1:0-15746 GCA_025447715.1 Asclepias incarnata
CTTTTTTGGTAACCTATGTTTTTTGTTTTTTAACAGGGGGTGCTGCTTGGTTTGTCTAATACTGCAGGAGTTCTCGCTGGTGTCTTTGGAACTGCAGCTACCGTTTACATCTTGCAACACGGTACTGTTTTATCCCTTCAATAGCAACATACTTTTCTAGATATGGAAAACTGGATGGACAGGGTAACGGGTCAAAATGGAAATGAGTAGTTTTTTGTATAGAAAAGTGGGTAAGTTGGGATAACCCGAAATACTTGTCCAAAAAATTTGGATTCATATAACCATTTAGCGTCTCAACTATGATTACTAAACTACAGTATATATTTTAATAATAATCATCATATACAAAAATGATGGCTATTTATTAAAAATACACTTTGGGTGACTTTGAACTTTAGCTTTTTCTTGAGATCTGATGAGCCAAGAGTTTTGAATCCAGGCACAAGCAATGAAGCTTTACTACCGTCTATTGGTGAAGGCTGATCGAGGTAAGGACCTTCCTTCAGTTTTTCTCAGAAGAGCTGTATGGGAAATTGTTACACTGCTAGGATCTTCTGATTTCATTCATTGTCTGCTAGGATTAGACTATAGTAGGAGTATCCATATAAGAAGATATAGTAGATAAGCTCATTTTTATATACCTTAGCGTCAAATAATATAGATCAAGGGTATACAAATAGTTTGATCTGGAATTTACACACATGATGTATACAAAAGAATATGATGAAAGGAACAAAAGAAGAAAATTGCTAACATTTTGGTACAATGATTAATCAATGTTTGATTTCGTATTTTGTTGATGGACATGTTTGGAATCTGGGAAACATTTGAAACTTTTGAGGCTCAGTTTAATTGAAAAACAGAATTGGCTTTGATCCTTGTTCCCCTATGCAATCCAATATTCCAAGTACATGATGAGAAACATCAATGAGAAACCACCCTTCTAGTAACCTATAACTCGATAACCTCATTTTCTCGACAATTACCAACCCACAAGTATAGAATTCCTTTCTTATTAGCTGGCAAGACCCTACAGCAATCCTTTCTCGGTGCCTGCAATACGCAACTGAATCAGTTAGAATATGGATGTAATGTATGTCACAGAACTCTGTTTCATGATTCTTAAATGTGTGATTCATATATAAACCACTCTTTCCTGTCTTTTTACTTGTTTATTTGCCTTGTTAAGATTCATATATACCTGATTCTACATGTAAACCCTTGAATTACTCTTTTACATTATACTAAATGAATTTGACAGAAACAAATCGAACATGCCTGCATGCTATATAGGATACATAAACAGTGCATATGTACCTTTGTCCAACGACTACTATCTTCCTTCTTTAAGACCACAATTGTATCAATTATGTCAGGAGATTCCATCTTCCATTTGCAAAAAGGGTAGCGTTCTTTATGAAGAGTATAGATCCCAATGATCTTTCCCCTAGCTTTGTCATACCTAGTTGAACTCATGTAGTACACAAAAGGCTTCTGGCATGGGTTCCTGGTAACAGGCCTAGTGTTAAACGAATATGCTGTATAATCGAGCCTTTTGTACCAATTTAGGAAGGTGCGTGTGGGTATCTCAAGTTCTCTTGGAGACAGGATTCCCCGTACAATTTGGATTGCAAAACCCCATGAGACCAAAATGGACCATTCCCTTGTTTTGTCATAGCAGATGGATTGTTGTATAATACTAGCAGAATCATACTTGGCTGATTCTAGCAAGTGTTTGATACCTTGTGCTCTAGGCATGCCTGGGAATATCGGGTCGACCACATCTAGGTGGTGGAGTGAGACCAATGGAGTTACAGGATGGGCTGCTAATAGACCCAAGAGACTCCCATGCACATCATACTGCACGTACGGTAAAACAGAATCAGTAACATGAGAGCTAAGTTTCTTGAAAGTAAATAGTATTGCCATTTCAGATCATATCTTTTACAGTTTACTAGGATATTACCAGTTATTTAGAGATCACACAATGGGTGGGTCATGTAACAAGTGAAAACAGGTTCGGATCAAATTTCTAAAGTTTCTATATATACGTTTACATAAATTATATCTTCTCATTTGATATATAATAGTCTGAATCTAATATTCTAGGATTTCTATGCATTAAAAATACACTTTGGGGTGAGTGGGTAATTTCCAATCCTCTTGACCTCTTTCCTTTAGTTTATTTTTCCGAATTTAGCAGTTTGACTCTCTGAGATAAATCAAGGCCTGGATCAAGTTTCCATCTCTACAATTCTTGAATCAGATGCATATTGGGCTGTACTTTACAGGTTTAGTAGATTGCATTACTGACTTGTACCCAATGAATTTTTGGATAGAAGTATCAATATTAGCTAGATGTGCTTAAGATTAACCTGATGAAATCCTGGTTCTTTAGTGAGAGGGACATTAAGTTCAGACATACAGGCATGCATTCTATCATCACTCCCATAATAACTAGGATATCTTTTAAGACACCGGTCCTGCATCTTCTCTAACTCTACAGCCAACGGGTAACTGATGGCAAACCCACCGCCACCAAACGCCATTCCGTATGAAAACAACATGTTCTGAAAATGACTTTCCGATGTCGTCCCAATATAATGAAATTGATTATGATCATATTTCGACAAAATCCTCACCAAATTCTCCACAATAAACACAGTGTCATCATCTCCCATCACAAACCAGCGCACATCCTTCATTTCCAACCTTAGTGTTTCCGAGACCACTCTAGATATCCGTATGGCTGATCTATCTCCATGCGGGTTTGTGTATCGAAACTTTGAGGTATCCTCAGAGAGGTGGATGTCGGGTAGGTTTTCGTCTTTTGTGGTGCTTACTTTTTTGTCTAACCAAACTGCCCCTCGGGTCTCCCCATGGCGCCACCATAGCTTTAGATATTCTTTCCTGGTCCGCCATAGTCGGGAGGAGGCAGCAATGCCGAAAGCAATGTGTTTGAGTTCGGTATCAAACCGAAGCACCCGTGGTTGGGTATTTGACGATTCACCTTCGGGTTTGCTAGTGTTGCTTTGGAGGTTTTCAGTGGTGGGGAGGCGGCGGTGATCAGAATCTTGGCAGTTGGTGGCAATAGGGGCAGGTTCAAAAAGGATGGTGGAATAGTAGACAATGTAGAGGAAGAGCAAAGAAAGGAATAGCCAGGAGATGGTGGAGCGGATGGTGGGGATGTTAGAATGATGGCGGTGTTGGGCAGCGGCGGAGGATGAGGGTGCCATTAGATTGGTGGTTTTGGTTGGGCGGCATACCCATTGCTATAGCTAATTTGCAATACCAGGGTAATGTTTGGAGAAAAGGCTAAGGTATGGGAAACTTGGATGGAGAGAATGATTTGGGTGGCGAGTGATGTTCGGATGTTGTGAGGGTGACAATCGAAGATTTGTAACAAAATTTGTTATTACCAATCAAATAATATAGGCTCCTATAATTTTGCTTTTAACAAAATCCATATATATACTACATAACCATTAGATTAGATTAGATTAGATACGGCCTCTACAATTCATAACTACTAAAGCTAGTTATTAGTCAACAAAAATTCACCAATATGTACAGTACAATTCCGGGCCATGACCATACTGAGGAATATCAGCTTGGCATTGGTTTAATTCTGGTCTATAACCAGTTTGGTCCCGAAATAAGACCATGGATCATATTCGAAATTTTGCTCTTGCTGAGGACTAATGATTTAAGCCTAATTTCTACCTAAATCTCCTTGTTTTGTTTAAGTAAATAAAGTTGGTTTGTATTGTCCCGCTACATGAACTAGGTCTCTCTCTTTTTTTTTTTGTGTGTGTGCGCGCATAATTGGTAATTCTACGCAAAACTGTATGAAACTGAACTGAGAGCATTCGATTGCTTAATTGGAAAATCGATTACTTGAAACTCATAAAGACTATATCAAGTCCTTGAATTCAAGATTCAAGTACATCATACTATACCAAATCCAATCTAATTGGTTCAATATGTCTCTGATACAGTTTATTGATTTGCCGGTTTCGTCTATGTTTTCCACACTTTCAAGTAAATGTTTTTGAAACTCAACTGATAGAGCTTCTTTAGTTTGAGCATCGTTAATCAACTCTTGATTCGCTTAGTACATAACGACAGTATATGAAATCTACACTTTGAATTAACTGCTCTGAAATTGTATTGTTATGTCCTGTTAATATCTCATTATAGTTTAGTCCACCCAATATATCAATCAATTAAATTAAAATATTTAATTTAAATTTTGTACAAGATTAGCTAAACGGGGATTTGAAAAAAAAAAAACCATCTCAAGTACATTATAATTTGAGAGGTCTTAATTTTTGAATTTTTAAGAACTGTTGTACTATTCTTTCCAACAAATGGAAAAACATTCTTAACAAATGGAAATTGTTTTGGTTAATTATTTCTATCTTTTAATATTTCACCTAGAAATAAAACATTGCGTTGAAACGAAATCCTAAAATTAAGGTATGACATAATTTATTTACGGTACACTATAACGTTTGCTATACTCCATAATTTTGTGAGGCTATATAGTCCAAAAGTTACTAGAGTCATATCTATACGATGCATGATGATTGATGCTTTATACATTTATTTAAATTCATAAAAATTATTTAAACTCATTAAATTATTTAAAATTTTGATATGTGAAATATTCTTTTTACCTATCATTACTAAGTTAATTGTAAACTTATTTTTAGAAATGATTTACATTTATTTGCATCAATTTAAACCCATATATTTCTTATTTTAAATAATCATTTTTTTTTTTTGTAAATTTAACAAGCAAAAATTACATTAAAATTTGTATAAATTTCACTTTTACCGATTCATAGTAGCATCATACAAATCGAGAAATTACTAGAAGCTGTTGTTACAATTGCATCGTACAAGTATAATGTTAGTATAATTAATTTTTAAAACAAGCTTCTAATTTCTAAGATTAAATTTCAAAGTTTTAACCAAAACACTCTGACTAAGGAGTGATGGCAGCCGAGTGCGAGCTTAGGACCGTGATTGGTGGTGTAATGGAATGACTTTTTTTTCGTTGGTATATATATGTGTATATATTTGAACGGCAAACTATCAACTCCTATTCCTAAACTACACGAATGCCTATGATGGAACCCAAGACTTCCGAAAATACCCCAAATGCCTAGCCAAGATTATATTTTAATGCTTAACAATTGGTGTAAGTTATAAGTAGTTTTACAGATGTTACTGTAATGTAATTTAATGCTAATGATGTTAATGTTGCAGTAATAACAAAAAATTACAAAAAATATATATATAAAAAAATGTTACCCGAACTAAAACCAAAACCAAACAAATTTTTTTAAAAAAAAAAGAAAAAAAAAAGCCAAATGTCAAAGGAAAACAAAAATATACAACAAAATATATAAAAAGATGTTAACAAAAAAAAATAATTTTAAAAATATTAAAGAAGAAAAATAGAAGGAGCAAAATATCATTTTTAAAATCCAAAAGAAAAAAGAGACAAAGAAATAAAATAGGAGGGGGTGAATTGTAAACACTCTGAAGAAAAATAAAAAGGACAAAATATCATTTTTAAAATCCAAAAGAAAAAAGAGACAAATAAATAAAATAAAGGGGATGAATTGAGGGGGTGAATTGTAAATACTCTAATTCTAAAAATGAAAAAAAAGATGAGGAAGTTGGGTGTTGAACCCACAACCATTCATATTTAAGGTGGAACACAAACCACCTCTTTCAAAAGACTTTATGTTTTATAATTTGCAAGTTAAATATATATTCTATCTGGTTTTAATTACTATTCACATTCAATTCTAATAATATAGGATATAATGAATCTTGTTCATTCTCAATTTTTTTCTTCTTCTTTTGGCATACATTAGTTAAGATCATTTTTAATCTTAAAAGGAAAATGAAAGACATCTATTACTGGTAATTCTTCATATCATTAAAAACTGCCTAACAACTCATATACTCTAGACAAACAAATAAAAGCCGGAATTACATGGCATAAGTGAGGGGTAAGCACTAAATTCAGCCAATAAGATGTAGCAAGTACAATGAGCTGAAAATCGAGGCAAACCAAGAATTGTAAGGCTGGAGCCTTTTGTATCATATACCCAAGCCAAATAATTCACCCTGTCGCGTCACAGACATATGCTGCATGCGCATTAATTATTGGAAGCGAATAATAGGATATAAGAAGCTTTAGACCATCCATTGGAATAGGATGCATCCTTTGCGTCACTCAAATTATTTTCATAATGATGTCTTTCTGGCAAGGACAACTACTGCTTGGCTAGTGTACATGATAACTTCTTGGTTGTCCCGCCTTTTGGATGAACGATGTTGTTGATCTAAGATGGTCTTAGATCCTCATCATTCTTTTTCTTTTGTATCAGAAGAAGAGGTAGGTTTGAGAATTGTCATAACTTTGATAAAAACCTGCAGACCTACAAGTGAACTCTTTATGCTAGAATGAAAAAAGATATGTTTATTTTCATATCCTTTTAGAAGTTCTCCTTATGGAAATCAAAGCGAGTCGTGTTTTGTAGGCTAAATTCTTTGCAAAGATTTCTCAGTTGTCGTGTGAGTGCTCGAGCCCCACAATAGAAAACACCTGCAGTTTATTCCGAAAGAAGGTTAAAAGATTATCACAAGCAAAGGCGGTTCTATATGTGTATAACCTAGGTCCATGTACGGTGTACCTAGGTTAGATTGAAAATTTTTTTAGCAAGCATATGGAAAATTATGTTTGGACACATGTTATTCAAGATTTTGGACCTAGGTAAATTATATAGTAAGTCTTTTGAATCATTTGAAGCGAATGAATTATAATTGGACACATTTGTGATTTATATTTCTAGATCCGCCATCACAAGTAGAGGTGCCAAGATGGGCAAGTTGGGTAATGGGTCAAATAGGTGTGGGTTGAAAAGGGTGTATTTAGTACGGGTTGAGTTGACGATTTGATCCTCTTAACACTTTTCTGTCCGCTTTCTATTAGATAAACAATGTTTTATTTATGATTAATAACAATTTAGATCTTTGTATAAAACAATTTAAGTGGTTATATGTATTAAAAATAGATTTCGGGCCATGTTTACCCCTTCCCATCTTAGCTAACATTTTGACAATTTTGTCAATCTACTAATAAGTTAATGAGTTCAAATTGCTTCCTCTAGTTTTATTTTGTGGAACTAAATTGCCACCTCTAATTTACAACAAAACAACACAGAGTCAGATACTATAATGAAATATAAAACAATTGGTATTTGAAAAGATAACCGTAATGAGTATGAGCCATTACCAATTTTAGCTCCTTCGTGTGTTTTTGCCAAGTTGTGGAATACTTTTCTCCAGTTAGGTCTTGCAAAATGCGTTTTAATCTGTTTCAAATGCATCATTATTAGACAACTATTCTTTAAATGGACACCAGAAGTTGGTTTTTCACAGTCATATACTTAAAATAAAAGTTAGTACCCGACTCTGGGAGACCACATCAACTCCATCTTTGGCATGCTGAAGAGATTGCACCATAGAAATAAGCGCAGATCTCACATCACCTTCTTCATACACACTGGTAAGGTAGTTATGCATTTCGATAATGTTCTGTAGTGCACATTTGAAAACTCCATCAAACAAATAATCTCTGTTTATTAACATGTTATATTATAATGAAGGGCAAACTGCATAAAAAGTTACTCAACTTATATCAATTTACCATTTAAGGTATCAACTTGTTTTTTTATTTTATTTTAAATTTTAACAGAAGACAATTGGATTTGCCGAGAGGGCTACAACTTGTATGACCACCATACCATCACTTTTCAAAGAATTGATCACCTATAAATAACAACCACTATTAAGTATTAATTGATCATTATCCCTCAAAAGTTTTAGAAAAGTATTGGATGATAAGAGAGAAACTGAAGTTAATAAAATTTTTTGGATTCTAGTATTGTGTTTTATAAATATTCGGGTATAATATAAACCAATCCTTGAACTATTTACATTAATCCTGTTAGCTTCATGAACCGTAGATGCACGATAGAGGTGGTGACCTGCTAAGTAGTGGTGGTGACCTGCAAAAGTCCTTTTATTGTGTGTGCCAAAAACAAGTTCAATACCATAATTTAACAAAAAATGTTAACTACCTTAAACTATAAGTTGTTAAAATTGAGTACCTTTTTATGCATTCTGCCGTTATATGAAATGCTACCTGTTATTCTATTAATAATTAAAACCATAAAAGAATTATAAGTTAACTTAATGACTAACATCGTGATCATGCTCTGCGATATCATCCATGACACCTTTGAACCATTCAAATGAACCCTGCTCCCTTGTTACCCAATAAAAGTAAGCTCTTTTATCCAGACTTCCGCCAAATTTCTGCAGTAGAAATGAATGTCCTTTCAAGTTTTTATCTGTCATGTTTTTTTTTCCGGTACATACGTAGGAATTTATGTAGGACTTAACTAATTCAGTAGGCATAACGTTTGTAACTTACTGATTGTTTTAAGTGCTGTAGGAGGTCATTTAGAATGCTGATGAATGGGGTGGCTCCAATTCCTAGGCCGATTAGTAATAGTACGTTGTAATCTTTGTAATGCTGAGCCGGTGCACCGTAAGGTCCTTTGATGTAAATTCTAGGATAACTACCAAATGAAAGGGAAGTTATCGTGATATTCCAATGAGAGTTACGAAAAAGTGGATGATATAGGCTAGATTTTAATGGCACTCACATTGCTTGTGATTCCTTTATGGACAAGTTGGTATTAGTTTTCATTTTCTCTAGATTTCCTTCTGCTGGGATCTGCGGCTGAGGCTCACAGGCCTGCATTTCTGTGTTTTAGAGTTCAGATTAAGATGGAACGGTAGGTGAAAACTGAAAAATGAATGGCGGTGACTAGTATAGGTGGAAATCCTGACGTGGGTTGCTTTTCTCAGTATACAAAATCCCAAACGGGTCAAATCAAAAAAGGTTTAAGCTATAGATTAGCCATAAACTTTCTATTTTGTCCAAATGTAGGTAATCATTTTCAAAAAATACCAATGTAGGTAAGATACTTTCAAACACAATACTTGTTTACTAGACAAAAACTTTTGTGATGACTTCTTGTTATGAGATTAGTCCCCTTAGGTAGTCCCTATAAGCATTTCATGTTGATATTAAAACAAAATTTGAAAGTACGTTCTATACATTGGTATTTTTTTGGGCGTGTAGTCTACATCGGAACAAAACTACATTGGTATTTTTTGGAGTTCATTACTTACATTAGAACAAAGCAAAAAGTATATAGCTAATTTATAGCTTAAACCCAACCATATATTTAGCAAATCAGAAAACCAATAAAACGGGTCAAGTATTGCTCAAAGTATGTTTTTAATGCATACAAGATCGTTCTATTTAAAGATTCAAATTGCTATTTTAATATTTTGTTAAATTTTTTTTAGGCAATGTTAATTAACGCATTCATTATTTTTATAGTACTTAAACCCAAACAAAAAAGTGTTAGTGGGTCAACCCAACTCTACCCATTTTGACCCATACTTTAAAAAATGACTTTCTTAAACCCAAACACTTTTTGACTAGTTACACGGCCCGCCTTGCCACTTTTAGAAATAAGTAGTGGTTGAAAACTTGAAATCCCTTTACTAGAAAAAAATGTTTGACCTTCGCAAATTCTTCCCGAAGTGCTTTTGTCCAGTCTCCCAAAGTACGAATATGAACACTTAAGTAGTCATCTCCTGGAGCAGAAGTGATGGTGAATGGATGCCTGGCACGGTGAATAATTTATTATGAGTGTTTTAATGAACCTCTTTCAATCAAAAATTAAGATCAAATTAAAGTAACATGCTTACCATTCAAAACGAGAGATTTGTGGACACTGTACAAAGAGGTACATTCCACTCTTGTATCTGAATCCTAAAGGTTTGGTCATGTAGAGTGCTAGCACATTTCCGGTATATATAATAGCCTGCATTAAATACACGAAGAGTAGTTAGGAATTCTGTCATTTGCAATGAAAGATAAGGACCGCCATTATAAAGTCACCTTAATGACGTCAACGTGCAGTGTATGATCAGTTGTAATGAGTCTCTCAGTCGCATAACAGAGCATGGGAAGTATGAGATACATCCATGTCTGCAAAAAGAATTTCGTCAAAGTTGAGTTTTACATACAACAATGAAATTTGCACACATTTTTGGTACTTCTATAAAGAAATGTGCAAGTTTTTGTGAAGTTATTCACACTTATAAAAATGTTAAATTTGTTTGTGTGCTTTAATAAGCGTGAAATACTATATAATTCATATGGAATTCCGCTCATAAAATTGTATAAAAAGTAATTCAAGTGTGCAAAAGCATAAAATTTGTCACAGGAAGTATAAAAGTTAATTCGTTACACCTAATTTTCTCTTGCAAGACGAAGCATGAGGAAATTGGGAGAAACAAAACACTCCAATAATTTGATGTTTTTGCACGCTGATAGTGAGAACATATTTTCTAGTAATATACGACTTTCTATTTTTTTTTCTTCATGGTTATAAATGTAAGTATGCAACTATCTTGTACACGTTTATAAGTGTGAACAACCAGATAAAAGCTAACACATTTTCTATATCCGTGCAGAAAAAGTGTGTGCAAATTGCATAGTTGTTGTGCTGTGGTTGTGTAAAGACAAGTTGTAAAGTGACATACGGTTTTCCTGAACCATCCTACGGTGAGGACTAAGAAGTAGCCATGAGCGATGAACAAGAGGTAAACGATTATTAGCAGATGATGAGTGTACCAGAAGGAAGTAAAGCCAGCTAAATTGCTAAATGGATGAGGCAACTTAACAACATTTCTTCTGAAAGAACTTGTCGCGAAGAGGAAGCAAATAGCCATTAATATAATCATGATGATTCCAGTTAATCCTGGGATGCTTAGTACCAAGTCCATGTAACTTGGTTGTGTTGCAAACAAATTTCCAAAAACACGCATGAATTGGTTATTAGGGCAAGTTGAAAGCCGGATGAAATTGCAAGCCATGTGGGCCACGGTGTGAACTACAGTCCCTATTACAATTGCGAGGGCAATGATTTTGTGGAAGTTGATGTTCTCATCCACAGGTAACAATTTCCCAAGGAAAGTTCCCCGGATAGATGTAAGTGTTCTTCTGCACACCGGTAGGAGAATGAGAGCCATATTAAATTTAAGAGTCTCCCCTGCACCCTTTGCTGTGCAGCTACAGTACCCCAAGACCTCAAACGATGGCATTAGCGCATACTGGTGGAATTTCCACATGAATAACGCAATGTTCATTTCCCAAAATAGAAATAATACCCAGTACACTTTCCAGTTCTCAAGTCCCGATTCAAATACTTTGGTGAAGAATTTTCTCATTGGATCCCTATAATCTTCTGGAATCATTGTTTTTGCAAGATCGGTTGTATCATCAGGGTTCATCCTTGTAGCCTTGGGGGTAGCCATGGTTTTCAGCAACGTCTCGAGTTGCCACATCTGTTATAATGACATTAAAGAAGCATGTTTAGATTGTACAAAGATTTACTATGCGGAAAACGATGTTCATTTATCTATTACCTCTATGTAGCCATAGTGGTCTGGGTCGAGTGTTTCCATGATTAGAGCTGCATATGCTCCGGCTTGTCTCTTAAAAGTTGAAAGCTTGTTGGCTGATGCACTCATTATTAGGACCTTTAATATGAGAAAACCAAAAAAAATTGAACTTAGATTAATGATTGAGTTTGAGAAGGACAAAAAGAACCAAGTAGAGAAATGGCTCCTCGAAAAGGGACAAATGGGCAAGATTGGGTAAACTTAGTTTTTCTTCTCTGAATCAATTTACTGGGTTTGTTTGGGAGGAACAACACACTCAAATGGGTCAAACCTAAATAACCTTCTAAACTTGCACATCAAAACAAGGCGAAAATGGGTTGGCATGTGTACCTAACCCACTAATATGTTCGACCCGTTACATCACTATTGGTATTTGTTTAGTAATTTGGATGCTAGAAATTGTTATTGTTATAAGTAATAAATATGGAGTGATAAGTTTTAATATGACATTTAGCAGATCAAACAGACACGAGTCTGTTTTGACTTCTTGTGAAACCTGCCCATTTTGTCACCTCCAGGCTCCTTGTACCTCTTTGACATCCTCCTCCGTTAGCAACCCATCCCCATTCTTGTCACACCTATATAGAACTTTGATTATCAGCCTCTAAATATTAATATTATGTAGAACAAGTTGAAGAACAAAACTGAATTGTGATTTTACATATCAAAGAAAATATGAATTCGAGTATCAAGGTCATCTTTGGTCAAATCTTCCCAAAATACTTTCAGTTGTTCTAATGTGATCCCATCAGATCCATCTATTCCCTTTTGCCTCGCAAGTGTATCAAACAATTCTGCTGCGAAATCGCCTTCACCCATTCCTACAAACAAACATAACAAAATAACTAAAACAAATTTATAATGAAATGATTCATGATCCAAAACATGTCTCAAACTATTAGTTGGTCTAACCAACGCATATCCCAAATTTTTCTCTAGGTAGCTTCCCATCTGCTGAGAATCTTTGAAACCGTTTCTCAGTAGCCGTCCATGCATCCCCTTCTTTTCCAGTCATGATCCTATCAAGAAACCTCAAGCCATCAAGGCCTCTAGCTGCCCCCGACCTTTGCCTTTCTAGTTTTGGTCCCTCATGTCTCCTTCGGCTAGCTGACTTGCTAGAGTTCCTGCTTAGCCTCCCTGAGACCGATAACTTCACCTCATCTCTAGATATAGCCGAGTATCCATTGTGATCCATCTTTCTCTTCTTTTATTTATGTATATTTTAGAATGTAAACAAAATTGAATCTAGCAAATACAGTGTCTTTTCTTTTGGAGAAGTGTTTATGAAATGAAAGTTCATTTGGCTAAACTGAATGAGAAAGAGTTTATGGAAATAAATGCATATGAACAACGCTTAATGAGGGGACATGCTTATAATTAGTCTTGGAGAAAAACATGGTATCCTATACTTAATTTAGGATTTCCAAATGTCAAATAAATCGAAGACAATTTCCATTAGACAAGTGCAATGTTGGTGCATGAAGACTAGCTCTTCCTCCAGTCTTTACGTTATGAGGATCGTGTTTTTCGTACATTTAATACCATGGTAAAACCGATATACTACTTGCAAAACAAAAGAGAAGTGTTTTTTTTTTGATAAATAGCAACTAATTACTCCCAGTATCTTTTCCATTTTAATTAGGTAACCTATTGACAAAGATAACAACCTATTTCTAATTTAATTAACGGTAAATAACAACTTACTGCTAGTTGATTGCTTAAAATAGAAGAAGTTAAAACAATGTTACTATTCTTGTAAGAAAACTTAAATTTCCCTTAAGTAAGAACTCAATGACAACTTAAACTATGTTAAAACTATGTTACTATTCTTACTTAAATTTCCCTTAAGAACACATGAAACAAAGTTGTATGTGGTAAAGTGTATGTGGTAAAACCGATGATCAAAGTTGTAAAACTCATTAACCGGTACTTGACTGGTCAGGGACTTTGAACGAGTTATAGACCTAGGTGGAGAGTAATTGGCCACTTGGGAGGTACTCAGATTGGAATTCTTATATATTAATTTTGAAATTATATGTATGAATGTCGTTGAACCATATATAGAATTGTTCATTGGACCATCTAAGTATTAACACAACTATTAAAATACTTCAAACCGGTTTTTGACTCATTTTTGATCGAGTTGGGCGATTTTTGTTCTAGTTCACCAAGTTAAGGCCATTTTTTTAAAACAAATTGTGGACCATGTAGCGGTTACTTGGATATTACCCAACTCGCCTCGTTCAATGATCTTGTAGCGATTACTTGGCAATTAACCGGCCTTGGATACAGAGTTTTACAACACTCCCTATGATAACACAAATTGAGTGTGGGAATATACTTTGGTGCTCAACACATATGTTCTAGTCGTGTTATAGAATATAGATTGGAGTAGTGAAATGTAATGTATCATTCACTATAGATTGTGAATTTAGTGACATATACTATTCAAACAACTAAGAAACGTCTGGGTTTTTGTGACAACCGTCCCCAGTCGTATGTTCTGTTCGTTTGTTAGTCATTTGGTCTGGAATTGTGATCTGATAGTCTGTTAAGACTTGTTTTGTTGTTAGAGCTGTTCAGTGTACGTTTTCTCGAGTATCGGTCATTGTAAACTCGAGTGGATTTTAGTATGTTTAACAATAATTAGTAACTAACGGAATGCCATCATATCGTTAACTTTGTTACAATTTTGGTCCTAAAACTAACAAAGCACTATCTATTTAACTATTATTTTATTTTGCATGCAATTAGTGGGTTCCAAGTGGTTATTGCAGATAAATACACCTGTGATTTCATGCATGTGTTGATCAAAACAGGTTTTGATGTTCAATTTCATCTCATTGTATTCCAAATTATTAATCAAAATTCTCTCAAGTCTTAATCTTATACGCGGTTTTGTTTAAAGCTAGAAACAATCAAATTCGTGATTGGGTTTTGTTCTAACAAGGTATAACAATGTTTCTGTACAATTTACGAGCTAAATTCATTCAAAATCAATGTTAAATTTCGAAATGTTCTTGACCGCGTATTTGTATGTCGTCCTGGAATCACGTAAAAGTTCTAAGTGTTTTAAAGTTCTAAGTGTCCTTAATCTTTTACGTTGTCAAAAGACTTGTTTATTCTGAAAATTGTTCGAAATAAGCGTATAAGTTCTTGCGCGGCAAAGTTTTACGCGCGACAATGTTTGCCGTGGTCAAAGATTTACGTGGTCAACGCGTCAATGTTTTGCGCGGTCTGTCTTATACGCGATCTTATACGTGGTCAAACATTTACGCGGGGACTGAAAGTGTAATTTTCCTAATTGTTCACTGTTTTTACAGAATAAGCCCAAGTGGTTGTTTAAAGTGTTCAAAAAGGGTTTCAATAGTCAAATATGTTCAGTTTTGGTCAAGAACTTTTAATGGCATTTCCTTAAGTACTAATTGTTAAACATAGGGTCATTTTGTAAGGTATTGACCTCAGTTGTGTTTATATTATAGGTTCAGGTGTTCGAGGCATTTGATCTGCTCGTGTTGATCTGTTCTTAATTGTACTTGATTAGTACATTATATTGTTCTGTTATATTATCATCAGTCAGGTGAGTTCACTGCCCCCTTTCTGTTTTTGAACTGATTTTGTTCGGGACTGGAAAGTATGAAAACTGTTTTGATCTGCGAATCTAAAATGAATTGTTTTGGGTTGTATGAACTAATGTGGTATGGACCGATCTTTTGGAATTATTATCAACAACCACCAAATGTGGAGTCGATAGTAATGTGAAAGTCTCCGTGAGAATGAAATAAGTACTTTTTAAGAAATACATGAGTGGTTAGGAAAAGATGTGCATAGCTTCACTGAGTCCATGAAATCTTCTTCAATATCGAGATATCAACACATGACATCCGATAGGAACGTATTGACCCGGCGTTTAGAAAATTTTGGGGAGGATTTTTATTTCTTTTAACCCTTTCTCACATCAACTTTTCACCGTAACCTCTCACTTTTCGACTACTCTCTCATGTCCTATTTTGTAACATCTGCGATATTTGATGTAACATCCCGATTTCTTTATTTCCTTATCGTTAGTTTGACTGTTAGTCAAACATGTGCCTTCCGTTAATAGTGAA
>JAOEHQ010013870.1:0-15745 GCA_025447715.1 Asclepias incarnata
TTGTAATGGCTTTTTTGTATTGCATGTGTTGACTTTTTAAATGAGATTGCCTATTATATGTAAGTAAATTAATATATTTGTATATTGTATTCAAAATTGAAAAAGTGTACATTAAATAACATAAAAGACTTACCATGTTCAAAATAGGTAAAGTTGAATTTTAGTTTTAATGGTTAGGAACCTCATGAGCCCAACAACCCTTCTCCTTATTCTTTATTGTTTTGTTTCCGGGACTATACCACACGAACCCACATCCCTTTACTTTGTTATTTAATTAACTTGTAGAAAATCTACACCACCGGACCAAACCCTACTTGAACCACATCTGCCCACTAACTAAACCCACCAATGAAACCCGCCTCCACCACAACCGACAACCAACACCACAACCACCCTTCGTATACGATACTTTTACAATCCAAATTCCATTTAAACCACATCAAAAAGAATGAAAAAATCACAACAGATTTATGAAACAAAAACATAAGATGGTGGAAGTTGTTGTTGCCGATGACGATGATGGCGGAATTAGAAGATAAAGAGGTGGTTGTGCTGTTAGTGGTTGATAAGGGAGATGATGAGTAACCGAGACGTCATCGACGATGGGGTCAATGGCGGCAGCAACAGACGCCTTGTTTTGGGGCATTTTTTAGACCACACCAGACACCACCTACTAAGGTAAGTAAAATGAAGGGGTATTTTGAGAGTGATAAGTGAAGAAAGTAAAAACAAAGTGTTTAATTTGAGTAACAATAAGTAATTTTTGCTTCATTATTTTTGTTAAAAATTGGATTTTTTTAGTTGGTATTGCTGTTGTGTTGTTGGATATTCCTCTAAGTTAGTCAATTTTGATAGACATTGTGAATTTTTGAGATACAGATATATAGATAATGTTTTGATTTGCAAAAGGTTGACAATGATGATTTCGACTGTTAATGTCTTTGATTTTTATGTCTATGCGATTTTAGATTTATATTTATTATTACTAGACGAATGTCCGTGCGATACAGAGATGATAGTGGCGGCGGCGGCGTTGGTAGCGGCGGTGTGGTGGTGGCGGCGACGGTGGTAGCGACGGTGTGGTGGTGGTGGCGGCGAGTGGTGGTGGTGACGGCGGCGAGTAGTGTAGGCTATTGATGTAAAAGTTATTGATGTAAAAGGGGTGGTGTAATTATTTTAAAAGTTAAGGGGTAGATGATGTAAGTTAATTTCATTAAGGTATTATAGGTATATCAAATGGAGATTTTAAAATAATAAATAAAAAAGAGGGGTACTTTTGGTAGTTCAAAGTTGTAATTTGAGAAAAAGGAGAGGTGATGTTTTATATAGTAGTATAAATGATTTAGTTTTGATATATAGATACAGATCTGTGAATATATTTTCTATAGATATAGATGTATATAGACGTAGATTGGTTTTGGGAAGAATTAGGTAAAAGATGGCTAAAAAGACTAAAATACCCTCATGTGCAATGCACATGAGGGACTTAACGGAGACCCACAAACGGTCGTTAAGGTGAGGGGTATGTAATGATGCAAAAAGTCATCTTAAGGATATGTAATGACAAAAAAAAAAAACTATAGGGGCAAAAGAAAAAAACTATAGGGGCGAAATGGCATATGTAATGAAATCAACTCAAAAATAAATATATAACTAAAATTTCTCGTTCATTCTCACCTCTGTTCTTTCTTCTGTTTCTACCGCTTATTTTTCTCCCCCACCGTGTGTTGTTATAGTTTTTCTTTTTGCTTATTATTATTATTATTATTATTAACACATCAAACAAGAAGAAGTTGTTATTGTAGTAATGATTGTTATCTGAAACTTGGATCCAAAACTTTGATTCATTCTCTTAATAATTCGTTTTAGATCTATCTATCTATCTGCCGCACAATCCCTTTTCTTGCCTTTAAGGTTTCTTAATTTTTTACTTCACAGCTTCTTTACCCCTTTTCTTTTCTAATTATATATATATGTAATATATGTATGTATATGTAATATGTATAATAAATTAAGCAGATTGATTTAGTAGTTGTTGTTGTTGTGGTGGAAGGGAAGGATGAAACGAATACGAGATGATGGATATGGTAACACTAACTCTCAATTTAAACGCCCATTTGCTTCTTCCCGTGCTGAATCGTAAGTTTTTTCTTTTCTTTTCTCTTTTAATATATATATATATATGTATATGTATGTATGTATATGTTGTGGTGATTTGATGTAGGGCTAATTTTGCTTTTGTAAAAAAGTGTTTTTTTTTGTAAATATTTTTTGAATTTGAATATATGGTTAATATAAGTTTGCATTATCTATAGGATTTAGTTTTAAATTTGATGGATTTAGTTAATGTTACATTTGCTTCTGTAAAAAATAAAATATGAATTTTTTTGTGAGATTTATGTGAATAAGTAGATGAAATTTGTTATTGTAAACTTTGTCTGAAGATTAGGTTTTTTTTTTAAAAAGAAATTTGTTGCCTTTGAGTGTTTGGTGGGTTCGAAAGTATGATACAAGTATGGTAGAATTGTGATTATCGGAATGGTAATTGGAGACAAGGATAATGTAAAGTGAAAAGATTGTAATTTTTAGTAGTGTATATTATCTAGTTGGCGTTTCCGTTGGAGGAACGAGTGGAAATCTCGTAAGGAAAAGGGGAATTAAATTTGAATGATTGTACATGGTAAAACGTTACGTGAAGTAAACGTAATCGCGGAAGATCGTGCAAGGAAAGTATTAAATGGTTTTAGAACATGCATAGTCATCGAAATGCTTGATCAGGGCTGTTAAATGTTGTTACATGTAAAGATCTGCGTATGTGATTCAAAACCTGTGTTGCTTACTTGTGATAGCATCTTTTTGGATGCTAAATTAGTAAAAAGCTTTAAACTTTTATTTTATTTTTTTATTGAAGATATGGCCAACCACCAGCCCTGGGAGGAGGTGGAGGTGAAGGAGCTGTAGGGGCAGTTGCAGTTGTAGCAGGGGGAAATGGAGGTGGTAGCAGTGCACAGAAACTCACAACCAATGATGCATTGACGTATTTGAAGGAGGTCAAAGACATGTTCCAAGATCAACGAGAGAAATATGACATGTTTCTTGACGTGATGAAAGATTTTAAAGCTCAAAGGTAAATAATTTTCATTGGATGGATAGCTGATAGCATTTGATAGGTACTGGGATTTGACATAATTGAGAACTTTGATAATGCAGAATTGATACTACTGGTGTCATAGCAAGGGTGAAAGAATTGTTCAAAGGTCACAATAATCTTATTTTTGGGTTTAACACTTTCTTGCCCAAGGGTTATGAAATTACTGTTATTGAGGACGACGAGACGCCTCCAAAGAGAACAGTGGAGTTCGAAGAGGCTATAAGCTTTGTGAACAAAATAAAGGTGGAACTGATTTTCTTATTTTGTGAAACTTGGAAAATACTAAAATTGTTTTAAATTTATGATTTTAGAATAAAGTTATCCTACCCCTCCTGTGCAGAAACGCTTTCAAAGCGATGATCATGTATACAAATCGTTTTTGGACATATTGAATATGTATAGGAAGGAACACAAGGGTATCAATGAAGTCTATCAAGAGGTAAATTTCTCTTTACTTTTCTGAAAATGTTTCAGGGTATACTGCCATACGGGATTATCTTTTCATTGATTCACTTCGCATTTGTGCAGGTTGCCTCGCTTTTTGATGCTCATCCAGATCTTCTTGACGAGTTCACTAGATTTTTGCCTGATGCTTCAGCTGCTGCATCTGCACACCAAGCTTCGTTACGACATTCTCAACAACGTTTTGATGAACGGAGCTCAGCCGTGGTCCCACTCAGACCGGGACAAATGGATAAGGTAGTATGATTAAGTAGTTTTAAACATTACATATACGTATGTATATTTAATTCAAGTTTTGAATGGACTAAGCTTTCCCTTTTTTTTTTGCATTAGCAGCGAGGCCGGAGAGACAGAGTCAATGCTGAGCGGGACCCGAGTGTTGATTGTCCTGATGTGGATGATAAATCAATGGTGAAACTTCACAAAGAGCAAAGGAAACGTGCTGAAAAGGAAAGCAGGGATAGGAGAAGTAGTGATCAGGATTACAAAGATCATGATCTTGATAGCAATAAGGATATCCAACGTTTTGAAAAACGAAAATCTGCACGTAAAGTTGAAGATTTTGTAGTACATTCAGGTTCGGCCCCATATGATGATAAAGATGCCGTCAAAAGTGAGTAGATGCTTTGTTTGTCAGTCGGTGAACTCATAAATATGCATCTCATTGTTTTCTTTATATTTTTTTCTTCTGAAAGGCAATTAATTCACACACATTTTGTCCACAATTGGGACTTCAATCACACACTTGTCCCTACTGAGACTTGAACCCAAAACCTTTTGGTTTTTGCTACGTCAATATACTTGTACCCATCTGTAGATGATGTTTCTGATTGACCCTGAATTTTATCAATACTGCCTAGTTGGAAGAATACGCAAGTTGTTTGCTATGAAGTTTAGGTGTCTGGAAGTTGGCCATAGAACCTGGCTATTTGATGAAAATTCTCTTACCTTAGTCATATTGGTTAAACATTTCTTCTTTAAAGTTCTCTCACGCTATGGTATTTGTTCATTATAGGCATGTACAGTGATGAATTTGCTTTCTGTGAGAACGTGAAGAATAGATTACGCAATTCAGACGATTATCAAGCATTCTTGAAATGCCTACATATTTATAGCACAGAAATAATTACAAGGAAGGAGTTACAGAGCTTGGTATGTTTCACAAGTTGTGCTATATACTCATTTTCTTTTCTTTTGTCATTACTTGAAATAAATACAATTTTCCGAAAGAAGCTTTTTCTATTCTGCTTTTGATATAGACTATGCATGTTGTGGCATTGGTGTATTTTGCTATAATTGACTCAACACTGGTGTGAATAGCGGCTTGTGGTTTTGAATTTGATATATCTTTTCCCCCCTTACGTTTTCAGGTTGCTGATTTACTTGGGAAGCACAAAGATCTTATGGAAGGTTTCAGTGCATTTTTGGAACGTTGCGAAAACATAGGTGGCTTTTACATTATGTTGCTCGCACTTATTTTTGTTTTACTATATCCTGCTTAAAAGAGGTCACAATGGGAGGACGGGCATTCGTTCTTGGCTCGTTATTGAATGGATGACGAGTCAACACCGTTAGGTGTGACTCGTCATCGACTTGTCATTGGCAGACTCGTGAATGGGAGGACGAGTGTATTTCTTGGGTGTGTGTGGGATGTTTTAGGGGATTAATTATTGATTAGTGATTTTCTAATGTAGCATTGACAGGGACTAGTTATTCTGGATGATTAGTCTGGCGCTGTGACCACTCTAATACTCCTTAATATTGTCACTAATGTTTCCTGTTTGTTTGTTCGCAGATGGATTTTTAGCCGGCGTTATGGACAAAAGTATGTGGGTTTGTTTTTGTTTTCCCTTTTCCTACACCTCTCTTCAATGTAAAATTAATCAATTGCGGAAACGTTTGTTCACCACAGAAGCTTTGTGGAATGTTTCCAAGTCAACAAGAACAGAGGAGAAAGAAAGGGAGAATAGGCGTGAAGTTGATGCTAATAAAGATAAGGACAAGTACAAAGAGAAGTATTGGGGAAAATCTATACAAGAGCTTGACCTCTCTGATTGTCAGCGTTGCACTCCCAGCTATAGACTTCTTCCTGATGATGTAAGACCATCGTGCCTTCTGCTTTTTCTGGTTATCGAACAACTTTTATGATTTGGCAGTTTATATTTGGCATTTGGTCTTATGTAGTACCCGATTCCATCAGTAAGCCAAAGATCAGAGCTAGGTACTCAAGTACTAAATGATCTCTGGGTATCCGTGACTTCTGGTAGTGAGGATTATTCATTCAAGCATATGCGTAGAAACCAGTATGAAGAGAGTTTGTTCAGATGTGAAGACGACAGGTAAAGTAACATTTTACAAGAACAAAGAATAACGGATATGAATGTTAATCAGATGAAATAACTATGCATGTTCTCTTTTGTTTCTTATGATGCTTCTAGGTTTGAGCTAGATATGTTATTGGAGTCTGTGAATTCAGCTACTAAACGTGCGGAGGAACTTCTGAACAGCATTAGCGACCGCTCAGTTGGTTCAGAGGGTCCTATTCGTATTGAAGATCACTTCTCAGGTGATTGCATTCAGTTTTGGGAAAGTTAATGCAGTTTTGTATCTTGCTCTTATTAATCTTCATTAATTATACTTGTAGCTCTGAATTTACGTTGCATTGAACGACTATATGGGGATCATGGTCTTGAAGTGATGGAGACACTGCGTAAAAACCCATCTGTTGCATTACCTGTTATTTTGATCCGTTTGAAGCAGAAACAAGATGAATGGACTAAGTGTCGGTCAGATTTTAACAAGGTTTGGGCTGACATTTATGCAAAGAACCATTACAAGTCACTTGATCACCGCAGCTTCTATTTCAAACAACAAGACTCAAAGAATTTGAGCACGAAATGTAAGTCGATCCGAGTTTCAGTAATTGTAGTTACTTTATGTTTTTTTATATGAAATCATTCGTGTTTCTCTGTAACTAGGCTTGGTGGCTGAGATCAAGGAAATAAAGGAAAAGAGCCAAAAAGATGATGATGTGCTCCTTAGTATTGCTGCTGGAAATAGACATTATATCATGCCAAATCTTGAGTTTGAGTTCACTGACAAGGATATTCACGAAGATGTATATAAACTTATCAAGTATTCATGTGAAGAGATTTGCACAACCAAGGAACAACTGGACAATGTATTAAGGCTTTGGACTACCTTCTTGGAGCCAATGTTCAGTGTACCTACGCGGCCCGACAATTCTGATGGTGTTGAAGATGTTGAGACATCTACACGTGGTGCTACCAAGAATGAAGGCGAGAGTGATGCAAGTCCAGGTGCTGATAGTGGTGCTATTAATATTAAGCAAGGAAAACCAGCCTGCAATGGAGATGATAATGTTTCACCAAAAAGAATAGATTCAAGCAAGAATGTTTTGGTCAATGGAGGTATTTCAATCAAAGAGGATGGATCAAGACTAGAGAAAGATGTTAAGAACATATCTGTTGGGGATAAAGCGCCAATAACAGGTACTACAAATGATAACATTCATTCCAGAATTTGCACTGAATTATCTAGCGAGTATTCTTGACATCTATGATTATGTGTATTTATGATTTCTATATGTTATGGTATCTACATCATTTTTGAGCCAAAATGTTGGGATTTTTTTTTTCAAGGATGCGATGCAACCTCATCTAGACCAAATAATGTTAATGAAGGTGGCCATGAAGTCAAGTCAAACATTTATGTTTCTTCATCTCAGGTTTGACTGTCTATTTGTCACCCGTTTCACTTTTGCAATGAGCTCTTTCATATCACAGATATGTATTTTATTCTACAGCCTGGCGACATCTCAAGACCCACAACCGTGGCAAATGGAAGTTCTGCTAAATTTGAGAAAGAAGAGGGTGAATTATCACCAAATGGTGATTTTGATATGGAGATTGATGCAGATGCTGATGATGAGGACAGTGAAAATGCTCCAGAAGGTGGTGATGATGTTTCAGGCAGTGAGTCTGCTGCAGATGAATGCTCAAGGGAAGAACATGGAGAAGATGGAGATCATGATGATCTTGATGGCAAAGCAGAAAGTGAAGGAGAGGCTGAGGGAATAGAGGATGCAAACTTTGTTGGTGGAGATAGCACATCATTGCAATCTTCAGATCGTTTTTTGCTTACTGCAAAACCATTGGCAAAGCGTGTGGTTTCTCCATTACACGCTGGTGGTAAAAAAGATTGCAACGTTTTTTACGGGAATGAAACCTTTTATGTTCTTTTTAGGTTTCACCAAGTAAGTAGTTTATCTATGTTTTTGCCCATTTTTCAAATTATACTATCATTTACTTGGAAGTTGGAATTTTTGTTTTATATGTATTCCGTTGCCAGGTGTTGTATGATAGACTATTGTCTGCTAAAAATTTTACGACATCTGCTGAAACGAAGTGGAGAGCTACTAAGGACACTTCCCCACCCGATTTGTACTCTAGGTAGTTCATTTCCGCATCTTTGTATTTTACACGGAACTTTAGAAACATCTATCCTCATTAGGATATTATTGTGTTTTGCAGATTTATGAGTGCTCTTTACAGCCTGCTTGACGGGTCTGCTGATAATGCGAAGTTCGAAGATGATTGTCGGGACATTATTGGAAATCAATCTTATGTGTTATTTACATTAGACAAGCTGATTTTTAAGCTTGTCAAACAGGTATGCACCTGCATTGATCTTATGCTCGTTGATCATTCCTCTCTGGTAATGGTTCTGATTGCACCTGTGCTGGATGCAGCTTCAAACTGTCGCAGGTGATGAGACAGATAACAAACTTCTCCAACTGTACGAGTATGAAAGATCGCGAAATTCTGAGAAATATATTGATTCTGTATACTACGAGAATGCACATATCCACATTCATGATGAAAACATATACAGATTTCAGTGTGTAAGCTTTCTTGCTCTGATTTCTTTTCCTTTTTTTTTTTGCATGCAAGTGTGTTTGGTTTTTATTTTCTTTTCAAATGTTTTGCAGTCATCTAGCCCATCTTGTTTGACCATCCAGCTGATGGATGATGGAAATGAAAAGCCCGAAGTAGTTGCGGTTTCTGTAGATCCTAATTTTGCAGCTTATCTTCAGAATGATTTTCTTTCAGTTGTGCCTGGAAAAAAGGAATCTGGCATTATGTTGCAGAGGTAATAATATTTTCTAACTCGGAATAATCGAGTCTTTTGTTAAGTTTAATAAACAAGTGAGTCTTTTATCATTTGAGATGTTTGTACGAGTAGCCATTAGTCCGTTATATGTATCTATTTTTAAATTCATTGCTTTCATTAAGCATTTAGATCTTCTAAAGAATACCTGATAACATTTATATAGGACATAATCAACTGTTATGCTTGTAAAATGTTTTGACACCTTCATTGCTTTTTTTGGTTTAACATGATTCCGTCATTAATTGTTTTGTAAAATGGTAAATCCTTCCAACAAGGATATGATGACACGTGTCCTCAAACTTCTATTCCATCTACTCTCTTGATCATGCCACGTGCCATCATCACTAGAAGGATGAATTTGAAGGATGAGGTAGGAGGATATAGCATTAGCCTTTGTTATTTAATGACATTGAAGTCCTAACTACGTGCAGAAGTAAACGCCAATTCTCGGACATGGGTGAATCTGCTGCTATGTCAGCTGCCATGGAAGGTGTTGAAGTGTTCAATGGCTTGGAGTATAAGATGTCTTGTAGCTCGTCAAAGGTATTTGTTGTCTTTTGCATTACTCTTACTATGTAAACTCTCCTATGTATTATGTGATGTATTTGCATGATCAAACTGCACACATGTCTTCCATTTATTTGTTGTTGCAGAATCAAGAATGACTCACCACTCCCCTTTGAACTCATAAATCTTTTGGTGTTCTGAAACTATTATATTACCTAACAAAGCCACCATTGCTTTTGGGATCGTGAAGTGGATATTTCAAATCTACTTCCCACGTTACCTTGTTCATGAATCCTGTCTTTGTTTAGGGAAAATTTGAATGATTTCATCTTTGGTGCTCTGAAAACCCTATTTCTTTCTGATGGAGGAGCATATATGGGATTATAAGTTCAACTTTCCTTTCAAAAGTTACGTGGGTTTCATCCGTATGATGTTGTAGTATGTCACAGCCCCACAACCCCACCACCCCACCACCCATCTCTTTTGTTGTTTTCATTTGATTTCATACTGGATTTTATCAATGAGGGTATTGCTACTCACAAGTGTCTGGCTAGTTTTGGGCTGTGAAGTCTAATCATCTTGAATTCCAGGCATAATGCATATTACCCTCTTTTTTATCAGATATCTATCGCTTCTAGGTCTTTAGTAATCTGCTTTCTTACTATGCCGTTTAATGTTGTGAATTTATGTAAGCTAACAAACGAACCATCATATCTTATAATGTGATTATTTTCAAAACCAAATTGTTGATTGACCAAAAATACTTGTGATGTGCCATAAAAGAATATTCTATTTGATAGTGATGACATGGGATATTTACTATGCCAGATTTATCAACGGTGTAAAAAGAAATGAAATGGTTAATGAACAAGGTTGCAATACTTGTAACTTGAACTCGGATCAGCCGGGGTCCTTGGTAAGACTACTCGGGAGTTCTCGGATCAGGATTTTTAATTTAAAAATAATATTTTTTGAATATATATGTATAGAAATAGACTAGAATTTAAATATAATTGTTTAGAAACATAATTCTTCAGATACTTTAAACATATTAGTATACCTTAAAATACTTTAAAAAAAGACTGACTTTGCTGAGTTTGACCGAGTTTCTCCAAGGTTTTCCGAGTTCGACCAATTTTTGAGTCCGATTCTAGCCGAATCGCCTCGGCCACTGCCCGAGTTCCTAGTACTCCCCGATTCCTAGACCGAGGAATCAGAGTTTTACAACACTGTTTATGAATTGAGCTCCCCATCTCCCATAGTGGGGCGAGGATTATGACATGGCATGAGAAAAGTTCATGTTTATAACTTTGCTATGGCTGTCAAATGAGGTAACTCGGTAAATACGATTTGTATATCCAATACATTTTTGAAAAGTTTATGCCTAGTAAAGATAGGAATATAAAATAAAAAGGATTATGGGTTGGTGCATAGAGATTTACTTATACTTGTTTTCCTTAATAGGTGGATGTTTAGCTAGCGAGGCAGGGTCTAGTTATTAAACATTGGTAAATACAAGCCAGTTACAAATAGGGGGCCATACAGTTGTCAATTCATAGATCCGGTATGATTCTAACAAATATTAGTTTTGTGTATATGCGTCTTTTTTTAAATCTAAAATCATTAATATACAGCCTCCAGCACAGCAACTGTTTATCTCAAACTACTTGGGACATTTTGAGTGAAATCAATATGAATTATAAAATACTAATATAGAATGTAATTTAACACAAAGTACAATCCTCGTGGCTTGGGCGAGAAAGCTTGGGAGTATGTGTATCAAGTGTGATATGTATGAGCTCATAGGTTTTCCAAGTAATAATTTTGATTTAATGTTTTGTCTAAGTTCAATAGAAATGAATAACATTACAAAAAAAATAAAATAAAGTTCATGGTATCCTTTTTTAACATAATGGTATTACCATAATGTACATAATAATGACTAGTCATCTCTATCAATAGCTAAAAAAGACAAACATAGAGAATAACAAGCTGCCTTTATGAAATCAAAATAGCAACAATCATCATCATGACCAACACCATTATCGGGTTTTAGCTTCATCGCATGATGTAAATTGGAAAAGAAAAAATAGAACCTGGGTGTATTAGATGAATATTGGTTGCAACAACTCCAACCCGCTAGGAATATCTTAGTCTAATTTATCTTAGCTATGTCCTAGGCCCGAGGACTTTAGTGGCTCCTTTTATCTCTCCTATCTGATAACTATGTAAAAACCCGTCCCACAGGGATATAGAAGTTTGAAGGTTGTACACTTATAACACATATGACATTTCTTGCAAGATATCTTTTTAAATACCACTGCGAATCAGGATAGATTCTGATTACCTAATGGGAGTTGAAATGTTGGCTTCTTGAGTAGAATTAAATCATGTGATTCGATCCCCGATGTTACCCTTCTGACACCAGTGGTATTGTCTTGTGTAGCTCACAAAAGTTTGTTAGATTCTGATTGTTTAAGATTTCCCCCTAGATAGACTATTACTCATGAGTGTCTAGAAGATTTGGTTTTGCTTCTGAAAGAAATTTAGTAAACATAACAACAATGTTCATTTAGCTTTATAAACAAGTCAGTCTGTCCGATTATTGTTTGAGACTTTGAGTGAAGTTAGATGCATCCAACAAATAAGTCCTCTTGGTAGCATGTTGATCTCTCGATATGTTTATCTATTTTTGAATCTGTTGACTGCTGGCAGTTCTGCTATTTTGCATTATATTCTCACACAGTTTATATAACATGTACATTCTAAGCTTCATAAATTTCTACTCTAGTTTAAGCTGATTGTTCTTTATTTTCCTCTCAATGATTTTTTTTTTAGTGAGAAAAATGTTATTTCGTAAGCACATTCTTTTTTAAGCTGGAAAAAAACATATCAATACACTGTCCAAAACACGTCCTCTAGTCACGGCCTAGGTTGAGTTTATGCCTGATATCTTTTATGCTGGTGGTTTAGAGTCAATGTGGCTTTGAGGGTTAAGAACCTCATCAATGCAACCCCCCCTCCCTTTTTTTTTCCCCGCGTTTAAGGTTTCTGCTATGTTGAGCCGGCTTAGATGAAGTAGAGGCCTCTCTCTCTCTCTCTCTCTCTCTCTCTTATACGTTAATACCATTGATACGACCTAACCTAGTCTAGGGAGACAGTGTCCGCTTAGCCACCTTCCTCTACCTTACGGTTTGAGGGTCAAGAATCGCATCAATATCAAACCCTAATTATTAAATGACTAAATGTGTTGAGGCCTGCAACTTAACCCTGATCCTTAAAATGGCCGCAGCGACCTACTAGTCTAACATTACTTCCCAACATAGACATTGTTCTTAGAGCTGTAAAATAACATAATGAACATGCTCACGGCTTGTTAATTAATAATTGAACACAAACACATAAACAATTCGTTCTTTACGAAATTGTATGTTCATGTTCGTTTGGTAAGACCTTAAATGAACACAAAGGAACAAACACTACATAAACAGAAGTAATAGGCTGCAAGTTCATTTACCTGCTTGAGCACAGTGTCCACCATTATCTTCTGATGTGGGGCTGCCTGCATGTTTGAGTTAGGATTTATATAGTAGCTACAAATCTTATATGGATGGAGAATGTGTGCATCTAAGGCCTGGCACATTTATAATAAATGAACATAATTGAATGGATTAGCTGACGTAAAAGTGAACGTGGTTCTTACTCTGTTCCTTTCTAAAAATCAAAAATCTTATAATGTTCATTTTTAAGGAACTTCTTGTGGAGCAGCTCAATGAGGGATTGGTTTGTTAAGGTGAAATTTGAAGCAAAAAAATCTGATACCAATGGTTTTGGCATCACAATTTCTCATGTATTTCCCCCTCGTGTGCATCATGATGAGTTCATAAATTAAGGCTAAAGAAATACCAGCTTTTCTCAAACTTCTGCCCATTTCTTCCTGGATATGGTTATTGAAAAGCCCTTAAGTTCATTGCTTCCTTCAACAATCATTCGTCATCAAATCTGTTTTTAATCTAGTTTTCCTTTTTGCTTATCGTTTTTCTGCATATAGTTATCTTTTTCAGGTGCTAGTACAGAGACTCGTTGGTTCCTCTCTTCACCAACTTGTGTGATCTTTCGCTTTCTGTAGCTTATCACCATTGGCAACATCCCCCATCCATTGTCACACTCTCCATTGTTGATGTTAACTTGTCCCTCATTAAGTTGGGTGTCTCTCCTCCATGGTAGATCGAACCTCCCCGATAACTAATAACGGGAGAGTAGTTGGCTGACTTTTTAGAGGTCGGCCGCCTCTCCCAAAATGAAATAAAATATTTATTTACCTAATAATTTTGTAACTTCCTATTTATAGGGAATAATCGACTCTTCTAAACCCTAGTTAATAAATGGGCCTAGCGGTGAGGCCCACTACTAAACTCTAACTATTAAAATGGAAGTGGCTCCCGAAGAGTCCTGTACCATTGTCTTGTCCCATTAGTTACTTAATTAAGACGGTACCAAGTACCAACAAAGTACCTTTCTACTTATGTACGTGATGTCGTGATATTACTGCAGAGTATTAAATTATGAACAAGTAGGTTCTAAGCATAATCTGAGACACAACACAAACAGGGTATGATATCTTTTTACTAAATACACAATTAATATGCTAGCCTGAGGTAGATTATATTCTGCCAATTAAAATTACTCCGTTTCCATCATGAATTGTTTCTAATCATGTCATAACATTTACTACTTATAACATTGTTTATGGCATGTAGCTTCCCTGATCTAATTTAACCTGCTGGTTCATATTTTTGTTTTAAAAGTTGTCTCGACAGCTCTTCTTCCCTTAAATATAAAGAAAGTATTGATTTTGTGTATTTGTTTGCATATCGTATCCCTTGATAAAGTTTATCTGATTTCTAATCAGTTGAGTGCTGGCAGATCTCCTACGTCCTCGATACAGAAGATTTCTTCTTCCGTGAAAAAAGAAAAAGACGGAAAGTCTCCGGAAGCATACCATCCTCAAATTGCCATGCTCAGGCAAAAGTACAACGGTTTCACAGATTCTTAGAAACCTCTATACAGTAGCATTCGATGCCATTTCTCCATGAACTTCAAGGTACATATTTTAAGTACTCTGCTGAAGCACACAACACATCTCATGAAATTTGCAATATCTGAATGCTAACTTAGTGTTGCAATTTTCATGGGGCTACGGCGTGATCATCTATAAAGAACGTATATTTTGGCATTTTTTGTAGAATCTTGCTGGCATAAGTTAGCTCGGAACAAGTGTTACTTGAGGCAGCTTTTTCTTATGAGAGATAGGTTCCGGTAATATAGCAATTGCCTTGTGAAGTTCATACAAACAGTGGGATATGAGCCATCAGTTGTGTAAATAGGCATGGAGATTTCATGTTACAACTGAGATTTCTGCTCATCTAATTGCTTCTATTTTTGCTGTGCTTTGACACCTGGTACCCTTTTGTCTGTATCCGTTTTCTTTCTTTCTGTAACATTTCTGTCCCCAATAGAGGAATTTTTTTTTCCCGAAGTTATTTTTTGTGGTCGGTCAATATTATTTGAAGGTGGAGGAAGGGTTTTTGTTTTCCCCCTAAGAAATAGGAAGCTCTAACTCCATTAAGGGGGTATTCTGGGCTTTTGTACAGAGCTTACTACCAACTTTTGATGTTTAATACAATTATGTAATCTGACATTTATTTGGCCGTCAATAGTTGATCTATTGCCTTTCTGTTTCCCCTTGCCTTTTTCTTTTTCATACTGAAGGTGTTACTCTAGAAAAGAATAATGTAGCAGGTTGCGCAACAAAATTCTGTGTTATTGGGTAAATAATCCAGTCTTGTTCTTGTTTACTGGTTGTTTATCCTTTAGCCCTAAGAAATAGTAATATACCCGCTCCGAATCAATCTTTGTCTAGGATACCCACTTTGACGTCTTAATCATGACTTGCTGGTCCGTTCCGAGTTTGAGAACATCAATAGTTGTATAAAGGGAACTGGTGAGTGAAATGGACTGAATGGGTTAAAAGCGCACAACCTCTTGAAAAGCATTGTGTTGCTTCAAATAGGGGTGGATTTTTTAACATGTAACAAGGTGGTTTGGTAGATCATCTTAAACTCCAAATAGCTTTAGAAACGACTTACTAATTTTGCTAAGAAATAATGTGTTAAACAACCACTTGGGAAAAAATAAAAAATAAACTGGACGTAGAGAGGGGAACTAAGTTCAAATCTTAAATGTTAGCAAGTATTTTTGTTTGTAAGTCTAGCATTTCTTCTTTTTTATTTCAGATCGAAGATTATAAAAAATCAAGAGTTAATTACAATTTTCGTCCCTGTTGTGGTACCCTGTTTTCAGTTTTCGTCCCTATCTTTCAAAAATTACAGTTTTAGTCCAAAAAACTTTGCTCCGTCAACACTTTTAGTC
>JAOEHQ010013881.1:0-15744 GCA_025447715.1 Asclepias incarnata
AGCTTGAACTTTGTAAATGGCATCCTAATAAAATGATATTTGTAAGAAAGAAATTATTATTATTATTAATGATCATGGTTATGAACAATAAGCATGATCATTAACAATAAATACTTTGTTTGTTGAATATTACACAAAAGTTTCTTCGGGTTAACTGGTTCATAACAATTGTGAAGATACTTTTAATAATCTTTCAATCAATTTATAAATCTGGGTGTAGTTTTGTAATTTGGGTAAAAAAAATGATTCAAAATCATTTTAATCTAGTAAAATTGATTAAAAAAAAAAAAAACAATTGTGAAGATAAAAAAAATGATAAAAAACAATTATGAAGATACTTTTAATAATCTTTCAATCAATTTAAAAATCATTTTAATCTAGTAAGTTAGATTGATAAGTAAAAAGACTCATTTACATTTTTTTTCGAAAGAAATATTTTGTTTTGATCTTTACTAAAGAAAAAGTTATCGTTAATATTATGATAAAAAAAAAAGATATTTATAAATTTCGGGAAGATTTTTTAGGTAAATAGTGGGGGTAATATATATATATAGGGGGAGAGTTAGTTAAGAACTCTTCAAATAAAAAGAACAAAAGAACCATTCTGGACAACACATTTCTTTCATGCTTCTTTTTTTAAGAACTCTTCAAATATAGGGGGAGAGTTAGTTAAGAACTCTTCAAATAAAAAGAACTACCCATGCTTCTTTTTTTTTCTTCTAACGATGTACGGTTCTTGAGATAAAAGTTTTTAAATGAATTGGGGAAAATTTTATTATTTTAATAAGGGTGGAAAATGAGTGGTCCAGAATGGTTCTCGCATTCTTTTTTTTTAAGGGTTCTCAAAATAACTCACCCCTATATATATATATATATTATTATATATATTAATAAAAGTCAAAGGAAAGGAATAGTAAATATGTGAGTGAAGTTACTATTCATATGAATAGTACCGTCAGCCGCCGTTAAAAATATTACAAAAATCGTCCCTGTCGTTAACAATGATCTCCCCTACGTTAAAAATATTTACAATAATGGTCCCTATCATTAAAAACATTTACAAAAATGGTCCCTATCGTTAACTTTTGACGTTGATTGTGAGGAGGGGTTACTATTGAGCTACAGTATCTTTTTCTTTTAGGTCCCTTTTGTTTCCTTTTTCATTCTTTTTTGCCATAAGCTTATATAAATTGTGTTTTTTTTTTTTGTATCTTTTTACACGCCAAAAACATTCACCTAAATACCACAACACGCTTTAAACACCGACGCCGCCCAACGGGCGGCGCGTAAATTTACTAGTTTATACTAAAAGACATTTACATCATGAAAACGAGGAACACAAGTTTTTTTAAAGGCGAGTTAAGTCAATTTCTATACAATATTATATTTGTAACATCAAGTGGTCCGGTCCTTTCATAAAGCAATAGCAAGAAAAAGAAACAAAACAAAAGAGCAACAAAACGAAAACGCCATTAATTGATCTCGATAACAATAACAATAAAAAAAACATGTCAAAAAATCATTTAAAAATAAAATTTTGTTTGGGCTGATCGAAGATGCATGAACAAAAGTCTTTTTCCAAAATGGCATCCAATGTATATATCATCAAGCCTATATATAAATCGTTATAGATCAACCTCTTAATTAGTTATCAAGCCAAAAATCAATTAGTCAAAAGATTTTATAACATGAAACCATCAATCTCATATGTTCTTTTCCTTCTCTTCACTATCTCTACACAATCAATCTATTTTACCACCACAAATACCGCATCGGCTGCTGAAGTCGTAGTAAAAGACTCTACCGGGAAAAAGGTCTTGAATAATGTTCGCTACCACATTGCTCCAGTCTCCAAGGGTGGCACGATCAAGCTAACCGACACAATTAACAAGAAGAAAGTCTGTCCCTTCGAAGTGGTTCACGACCCAAAGGATAACGTAGGTGGCGAGTTTATGTTCACTATAATTACCAATGGAGTTGTCAAGGAGAACTATCTCAAAACGCAACGCATTCTTGGTATTGATTCAGGTTATCCCAAGGGAGCATGCACCAAGTATACAATTTGGACAATCAACGATGCGGAAGCAAAGGTGCCTGCTAACTTGATTACGACTGGAGGGGGTTTCGATACTGCTCTTACATGTTTTAAAGTTTTGGAGTATCCTAAGCCAACAAGCGCAAAGGTGCATAGCTACATGCTTCAACATTGTCCCTCATTCTGCGGCGCCGGTCCTAAAACATGCTTTAACATAAGCATTTCCTCGTATGAGGGGGTCAATCGTCTTTCTACTGTTGGTACTCCTTTTGAGTTTGTGTTTTACAAGATTGCAAATTAAGTAACATGTTTTAATTATGTGTAATTTCGTTTATGTGGAACATGAATTGAATAAGAAATGTGTGTCATATATATGAATCGGTGTGCATTTTTTTGTTTCAATGAGATTGTGATCAATAAAACAACTTGTGATTGTATTTGAGTGATTTCTTTATCTGTTCTTTATTTCATTTTCTATACATATACATTGCAATACATGCAAACTGATCTTTAATTTCTATTTAAAGCAATAAAAAAACCCAATCAACTTTGTAACTTATGCACATTAAATTTATATTTAAAGCAATTGAAACTATAGAAAGTTGTTTCAGGAACATGTTTATTGTTACTCTTGATAAACATTTGTTTTATTACTAATTAACACGATGATGACACTGTTTTATATATATAATCATAAATCAAGTTGAAAGAAGAAAGTAGCTAGCTAGTGAGGCACTAACTAACAAGACACTTAAAAACCCATAAACATCAAGAAACGGAATGCATGGACTTCAAAACAAACCATGGCCATACCCATATCCATGGGTATTAAAAACACCAGAGGATGATGATACGATGGGACCGGGCTTCATCTCATAGTGATCAACACCACCACTAATGCTATTATTTGGACCAAAAAGCGACATTGAGTTAGAATTTTCGGTGTAGAGCTTATTAGCTTGTATAGCCACGGTCTTCTTGAGTTCCTCCATTGAATCCTTCAGTTGTTCAAGTTCATGGAGATTCAGGTCTTCGATTGGTGCTTCCCACCAAAACTGGCTCCGGCTAGCCTTTCTCATTTCGTCTAGCGTTTCAGTTCTTTTCTTCTCGGCTTCTAACTCATTGTGAATGTGTGTTAATTGCATGTTTAGTTCAGGAATGCTAGCTATCCTATGTGCCTCCATAAAATGTAAATTCGTTGAGTTAAAATTAGGATTTCTGGTTAAAAACCTGTCTACAATTGACTCTACTTTAGGATGACCAAATGAAAAAACCTTCCCAGCAGGAGAGAATACCACAATAGCAATTTCAACCCCACACAACGTGCAAAGCTCGCTAGCCTTCTTGAAGAGCCCTGACCGTCTCTTTGAGAAAGTAACTTGTAGATGGTTTTTTATCTGGATTTTTGCGATTTTGATCTTTTGTCGACCCAAACTTGGTTTCTTTGCCATCGCTTGAGATTTTTAGTAAGAAATTTGGTTAAAAATTGAGGTTATGGGATGATTCAAGTTTGAGTAAAACATTGCAATTTATAGGTAGTTGAATTAATTTTTTTTCCCGGGAATTTTAATTGCAACAGATGATTTGGGAGTTATAAAATCTTCTGATTTAATTCATGGATATCAAAATATTCAATTTCTTGTTGTTAACATCATTAGCCAACTATTTGACCTTTTTTTCGGTTACAAAGTCAACTTATTGAAATTGTGGCATGCCAGATAGTAAAAAGTGTATGTTACATTCAACTAGTTAATTAAAGTCAACTTTGAAGTTTTAAAGTTTTAAGTTCAAGAGTAAAATAAATCGATATTGATGAAGGGCTAAAGATGGTTTCAAAAGAAATCCTCTATCATTAACTAAAAATGCATGGGTCATATAACACGAGTACATTTTGAGTAAGTTATACGGAGTAATAGCATTAGACAATGATACCAGCTCGACTGGTTGAGTCAGCTTTGGATTGTGGGGGCGTGTTCTATTCGCTAGATAGAACATTGTCATTACTTTTATTTTATTTTTATCATAATTTGCATAGCCTAACTCGACTCCGCTAAGGTCAACAAAACTAGTTTAATTTCTGTGTGCTTATGTAAAGTTAATGATCAATGTATGAATTTTAGTTTAATTTTGCAGACGACTTAATATGGTTTTTGATATTTAAGATGTGGTAATTAATCAGCAAAATGACATAAATAATTAAACGGAAACTAATGACTAATTGAGTATGAAATAATGGACAATCACACATTACAGGTAAGTACACTAATATTAGATGAAATGAATTCCTTTATCTGCAAAATGTCATTTATATACATTAATTGTAGCAAAACGTATTATACTACAGTTGTCATAGTGAATTCTTAATTTATGAATGAATTACGAGGGGTATGCTTATGGGATTATATAATTAATTAATATATGAAACTGATGCATCACCAGGATTTATCAACAAGTTTGAACAATTTACTTCAAATTACTCGATGCATGGCTATTAGCTGGATCAAAACCCGACAGTACGTTGGAACATATAGGTAAGGTCTCAAGCACATATAATATATATGAAACGAATGGTATTTCTTTATCTGCAAAATGTCATTTATTTCCATTTATTTAGTGAAATGCATGTATAATATAATGTTGTCAATATTACCTAATTTATGACGGTATATATGCTTGTGGGGTTATCATGCATGGTGGGTTTAGAGGCGGTCCGAGATCTGCAGTTTGTAGGCCCAGTGAGGTCACTTATAGGTTTGGATTGTTGGAGGTGGTTTCCGGTCAATAGTGGTAATTTGTTCTTGAGGTTCGATGAGGTCATTTTAGGAGGCGGTTTTAGGCTTGGGGTTTTTATCGGTCTATGTCATCTTGAGGTTTAGTGATTTCGGCTTGTTTGTAACTGTTGTGGAGGTAATTTTCGGCCAGGGTTTTCTAGTTGAGACCGTGGTGAAGGCCGGTTGTAAAGGTGCTTTGAGGTCAATAAAGAGGCCGGATCCAGTCGATTCCTTCTACTCACCAAAACTCGTTGCAGCAGGGTCAATGGTTAAGGCTCAAGGCCGGTTGTGTATCAACGGTCGTTTCAGTAGGCGGTGTTAATACACCCTAGGGTATTTTAGTGGTCAATTGTCACTACTTTTCGTAGTGTCACCACTCAGTCAGACTTGTACTTAGAACTATTTGATTTGAGGTTTGACGAGTTAACTCTCAAGTTTCGGGTTGGTGGTTGATTTAAAGCCCATTCCGTGCTTTCAGTTGTGTGATTGGTTAGGCAATAGTGACCCAATGATGGTGACGATTCATTTCTTTTTTGATACTTTCGTAATACATATTACAATATTCAACCCCATCCCGATTCTTCTACAACACATAGAAAGATGCAGGGATTAAACCATTACACACCTTTTCTGTGCTTTCTATCGTGTGATTGGTGATTGGTATCAACAGTGACCACAATGATGGTAATGGTTGATTTCGTGACCGATGGGATTGGATATTGTAACAGGTATTACAGAAGTATCAGAAATAAATCATTTCACGACCAAGGTTTCAAAAAGATCTTGATCAACAAATAAGTATTACCAAAAACTGATTACTAAGTTTGGTTTCGATTTAAAAGAGTAAATGGGTGGGAACCCTCTGGTCCCATATACCGTCTTGATACCCAGAGCACATACCGTAGTTTGGTTTCGATTTAAACCCGAACTAAAATCTGAATTTAAAATCGTTTTGATTCTGGTTCCAACACGGTTCGTATCTTTAGTAATACTGTTTAAATTGAATATTGTCGGCCCTAAGTATCATGAAGCATTATAAATAATCACATCAAGACATGATATTTTAACTAAAGAAATAACCTATATGCTTCTAGCAGCACTTAACTTAAGTGCTATTGAGACAAGTTTATAAAACAAATTTATATTTTCAGTCCTTCAGCTATTTTAAACACACACATATAATCCTTCATTTACCTTAGAAAGCACCTAAGTTTTTTTTTGGGAATAGTGAATTTCATTAATATAAACATCCCCAAATACAAACACCAAAACTCAAACATACACCAATATGAACATAAAGATTACAAGAAGGAGAAGTCGAAGTTCTTTCGGTTCGCCCAAGTAAGATAATACTTATTCGCCCGATTCTTAATCCAAAGAAAGCTTAGAGATTGAATGTTTTCCATCGCCCGTAAACTAGACCAAGAGACCCCTTGAAAGATCAGCTTGTTGCGAGCGTGCCAAATACTCCAACAAGATAGTAATACAACCGCATGTAGCAACTTTCGATTAGCTAAGCTCTGCCTACTCGACTCATGTAACTCTAGTAGATCACGCACAGAGAACGCGAAAATAGGGGGCATTTTACACCATTGCTCAACCTTATGCCAAACATTAGAACATGAAACCAAAATATGGTCCACGGACTTAGGCCATTCGTTACAAAGAGGACATAAATTGCTTGGAATTGTCACATTTCTTGCCAGCAAATTAACCCGAGTTGGAAGCCTATTCATCCCAGCCCTCCACCCAAAAATGTTAACCTTGTTTGGTAACCAATTACACCAAGCATACTTATAATAAGTCCCAGTATTCACACCATGTAAAAGTCTTCTACATTAGGCAACAGAAAAATCACGAGAGTCACCCCCGCCATCCCAAACCCATCGAGCATGACTCAATAGCCCAGACGAGGAATCACGAAACATAAGCTGACCTTGACCTTGACCTTGACGAAACATGACTCAACACCCCAAGATATTAATCTTTGGCTAAAGCATGACCTTGACCTTTCTCACCTCAGACGAGGAATCACGAAACATGAGCATGACTCAACAGCCCAGACGAGGAATCATGAGGAATCCAATGTAATGAAAACATAGTTTAGAAACCACCTCTAGTGACAAGAAGTCATGTTTCCCCACGAAAGGTTTAGGTTCGAATTCTGTCATAGATTAATATCTTAGGGGCAAGGGAAATGGCTGGAAACGGCTACAGACACACAAAAACCTAGTACATCCGAGTCAAAAAAAATGGTTCGCCACGCATTCTGTGAGTAACCTGAACAAAAAAAACCTCATCCTTTTACCCGTTTAGCTTTAGCTTAAAAAGAAACAAAAAGTGACCGACCATGACCCCAACAACATTGACCTTGAACCAAATACTATTTTTTTGAACATCATTAATTTCTTTCGAAGCCAAAAAGCTACATATTACAATATCCAACCCCATCCCCATTCTTCTGCAGCACAGAGAAAAATGCAGGGAGGAAAGCGCTACTTTAATCTTTAAGACAACAAAAAAACACATTACTACACCTTTTCCTATTGCGATTGACTAACCTTGAACTAATTAAAATAATGTTACAGAAACTAGCATAGACACAAATAGATTAAATTAAAATCGATATCATATGTGACAAAATATGTCATAACATAAGCCCATGATGAGTCCTGGACAATATAGATCCACGGGCCTTCAGCTCCAGCATTGCCACCTTCAACTGCTCGAGCTCTTCGATTCCTAGATTTTCAATAGGAGCACCCCACCAGCTGTTTTCTAATTGGCTCTCATCCCTTTTCTTGTTAAGTTCTTTCTCAGCCTTTTTCAAACATTCCAAGTGACCAAGCATGTTGGTGAGCTGAGTGTTGAGTTCTTTCATATTGATTTCTCGAAGAAACTCTATGAAGTGAGACGTAGTTGAACTTGGAAGGTCATGATTATGTCCTAGGAAGCGATTCACAACCACGTCAACATTTGGAACCCCAATAGAATATGGCTTCATGGTTGGGGATAATAAAAGAATAGCAAGCTTCATCCCACAAAGGGTGCAAAGATCCCTACCCTTACTGAAAATACCGGAATAACGTTTGTCAAAGGTGACAGACACCCTTCTTTGATTTGTTATTCTTTCCATCGCTACCCTTTAACGACCTACCAACTTTCGAGGCTTTGGGTTGGGTTTTGTGGGGGGGTAATTTAACAAATGTAAAATCTCTTTGATATAATGTTTTTCCTTGGCTTGCTCTGTGAGAAACTAAGTGATATTTAAAGGGTTAATCCCCTGCCTGCAAAGGTTGGGTACATTAATAACAACATTAAAGACTGATTCACTTTATGGATTTTCATCATTCAAATGTTGATTTACCTTCCATATATTTTGGTCTTCTTTGACTTAATTTATGATGTAATGGGAATAATAAATAATTACAGCCTCAGCAACAGATGGTCTTCTCCAAATTTTCTTCTAAAAAAAATCTTTGACAGCCATGACTTGGAGATTTATTAGATAAGGTTCATGAGCATCTATGAATACAGTCAATGTTTTATCTTAAGGTTCATGAACAAACACATAATGCGCAGATTCATTGATTTTCATATACGTTAAGTCGTTAACATCATTTCTAACATTTCAAATGTTCAATAAGGAATGCCACCCAAAATAACTTCCCCGACCTAAAATCAACCTTGTATGGTGAACAACGACATCAACACAAATCAAAGGCTCCCTGATCTCTGCACGTGCTGATCAAAAGAAATTATAAATTAATTTGGTTGTTTTTGAAAATGTATTTTAAATTCTCAATTGTCGTTGATTGATTATTTTTCAAATAGTCGTTATATGAAGGTAAATAAAAGGCCATGACTTAGAAAATTAGTGAACTTCATATATGGATTCATGAACAAATATGGAATTAGGCATGTGATTATTTGGTTCAATGTCTGATATATACAGAAAAGTCAGAAATTAATCCATTTTGTAAACTTCTATTTAACAATGTTGAGATCTTAACCAAAGTATACTTTCATCTCAGCATTCTTAGCTCTTTTACACTGTGAATATTAAGCAATATTGAAAATGACATAAAATTGGATCCTTTGCAGCTAATTGTGACTCAAATGCTGCATTGTCTTGTACGTGTATTTAGCTTTTATAAAATCCTCTAAATGATGTTCCAGAAAAAAACACCAGTTGTTCCCTTTAAGAAAATACGAGAGACTATGATTCGGAACTTTGTTTTTCTAAACCATTCATGTGAGAAATAATGAGAAATTCATTGGGTCTTCTTCCCTTTTGTTCTTTACAGACTTGAAACTTTCTAATGTGCCAAATTGTTGATGCAAAACTTATCTCAAACATTTTAATAAAAAAAAGACATGAAGAACAACATCAAGACTTTCGATCAAACACTCATATCCTGTCTGATTTCAGTTAGTTTGGTGGTTTATCTAAGTTTTCTGCTGCTGTTATTGGTCTTATCAAGTACAAGTATGCTGTCGGATTTTCTATTTCAACAAGGTAATTATTCGGCAATCTCCATCTTCACTTTAGTGGATCGTATTCAGATACCCACATGCAATTATGGTCTATAAAACGACAAGCAGAATAGAGAAGTAACGCATGTATTGCATATTTAAAGCTTAATCATTGAAATTGTGATTCATTTAGTAAAACCGCGGGAAAGAGCTTAAATTAGAGTATAATGCATCAAAAAGAAGCTTAACAACGGTAGTTAATAAAAGCACTCCAAAATATAATCATAATAATGTTTCATAGAATGAGCAAACAACCAAATACATTTAACTTTTAAACATAACGAAGAATTCCTCCCTTGCAAGCACACCAGCTACACGATCCATGCGCTTAAAACCTTCTTAAATTTCTCCAATCCGTTGTCCTGATATAGAGGTCTGACCAGATGAATAGTTTGGATATATTAGTACTTCAAAATTCAATGATTAGCTCAAATAGAAATCAATAGCAATCCATAACATGGCAGATGATACATTAGCAAGTGATTGTTAAATTGTTTCCATAGTATCAGTACTTCAAGTTTCATATTTTGTAACAATAAATATCATATCTAGGTTAATTGCATTTGATATTTTCTGAAACAAATAAGAGCAGCCCTTATTATTTAGTTTTTCTAGCAAAATGCACACATCTTTGAAATATCTTCCACAATACTTGAACAATTATCTCCTGAGTTGGACGCAGTGGTGGCAAATCCTTAACTTTTTAGTAAAAGGGGGCCATTATTTGAGTACCCGGCGTGTTAACGTTCAAGTTTCTATATATGCAAACATACCGTTGATGTTTGTTTCATTGTCCGTGAAATAACCAATGACACATATAATAAACAAAAACAAATACTAAGATTTAAGGAACTTGGAAAATTCAAAACGGTGTAACCTGATTCAGTGATTGAAATGGCCATATCCCTGCACAAATCCATGAGGAGTCATGGATAAGCCAACTCCAGAACCCATGGAACTTGATATGGGGACAATTGGCGTTAGGTTAGCCGGTTCCATATGCCTCTTTTTTTCCTCTTCAATGTTCTTTTTGAGCATCCCCATTGCTACCTTCAACTGATCAAGCTCTTCTAATTGTAGGCTTTCAATAGGAGCTTCCCACCAATGATTATCTTGTCCTGCTTGCCTAATATTACTAAGTTGCTCACTTTTGTTCTTCTCAACCTCCAATTGACTACTCACACATGTGAGTTGTCTATTGAGTTCGTGGATATTGGCATTACGATGTGCCTCCACAAGTTGAGAGGTGCTTGAATTTGGCGGAGGATTTTGTGCAAAGAAGCGATCAACAATCATTTCTACAGATGGATGACCAAACGAGAATACCTTCTTGCCTGGGGAGAAAACGACGATAGCAATTTCTACCCCGCACAAGATGCTAAGCTCACTCGCTTTTTTGAAAAGGCCAGAACGGCGTTTAGAGAAAGTAACCAATAAGTTGCTTTCTTTCTCCATTCTTTTCATTTGGATCTTTTGGCGACCTTTGCTCTTTTTAGACATCTTGGGGCTTTCTATGCTTAATTTGATCTATTAGCAAGAAAGGTGAAGGATATTTAAAGGGCTCATGTTCACTTAGAAATCACAACATGTGTTAGATACACTAATAATACCAATGAATGCATTACCATTTATGAAATTTAATATTTCAAAATAAATTTACTTCTATATAGATCACATTTTTAAGTTTTCTTTATGAACAGTAATTGTATATTTTCTGGGTCAACAGTAGACTTCAGACACCATATGGTAAGAAACTAACTAGTCACAAATACGGTTCATGAACATGTCTGAAATACAATCAGAACATTCCAACAATTGAAAGTTGAGATACTAAAAAGTCAAACATAGATGTCAAATAACATGGTAATGAACTCCACAAATGGTACTGTATACAAACGAAAATTTAAAAAATTTGTAGCATTATAGTTAAAATGTCTCCAACGGTCGGTGTGAAACCGCGGCAAATGGCGTTTCGCGCCGGCGGGAACAGCATGAACGCCGTTAGAGCATTGGCGCAAACGACAATGTGAAATAGCAAGGCGAATGGCTTCGCGGTGTGAAAGAGCGAGACGAATAGATTTTTTTTATTTATATATATATTTATACTACATTATAAAGCATTTGAGGGATGTTTTAAAATTTAAACTTTTAAGTACATTTTAATTTTACTCTTACATTTAATATTCTAATCAAATTTAATGCAATATCAATTAGTTAGAACAAAATAAAATTAATTAAAACAAAACTTTAATATATTATTATAAATCAAAAAGTTAACATAACAATAAATGGTAATGTAAAAAACATACAAATAAAAAATTAATTTTGTAGCAAAATACCCCCCATAACTCTCTTTGTTACACAATTATCACGAACGCCGAACGCTGCCACCTTCAATCTTTTAGTCGTGTGTCCTTGCTAAAATATCTAAAACACCTTCGGCTATCGTGCATTGCACAACCACACTTCTAGTTTTATATATATATATATATATATATATATACACACACACACTATTGTTTTCTTTTATTTTTTAACTAGCTTATTACCCGCGTAAAACGCGAGATTTGTACATTACTTTTTGTGATTAAAAAGCTTTTAAAATATAAAAACTATTAATATTATTTCATGCATTTGAACACTCACAACATGTAAAGTTTAGTTATAAATTACACATCTAAAATTTTAATATTGAGAAAAGTTTTATTTTAAAACCACAAATTAACATCTATTTAAATATTTATAAACTTTCAAACCACAATTATATTACCATGTTCAGTGTAAATGAAAAATGTGAATCAGATAAGTTTTTTAACCGTAAAACTTAAATATATACATGGAACACATGTATTTCAATATGTGTAGCTCACCATTGGTTATGTAATATTAAATAAATATCTTTATTAGTTTAAGTTATAATTACATAACTTTTACTCTGTGTTCACCAGTAGTTATAAAAATCGGTCTATCTATTATTAAGTATGTAACTTTGTATATGTATCAAACTTTAATTACATAATCCTTTTAACGTATGGGTAAACACCCTAATAAGTTAATATTAAAAAAACATATTTTTTAATTAATTTTCATACACAATGACGATAAAACTACTTCAATATATTGTCTAGTGACAATTCTTTATTAATTTTGCTATGCAAAAAAAATCCAAAAACTACAATAGAAAATACGATGAACATTGAAAATATACTTTAACGACGTAAAGTATTGATAAAATTTCTAGAATAGTTATAGGTATGTAATTAATAATGAACAAAAAAGAGTTTTTCATATACCACTTCTCTTAGGTATGAAGTTGATCATTGACATAAATAAGTATTACATACCTTACTTTTTTATTGGTCTAAAAATAACTTAAACATGGATCCAATTTATATCATAATTTAACACATTTAGACTTAGAAATAAAAATATGGACCTAAAAAAAATTTATTAATTTTCATATGTTTTTTTATTAAATACTAATATATAAAAGATCTCACGATAAATTATATAGCCATTAATTAAGTGGTATGAGTTGGATCATTTATTAAATTTAATTAAATGAAATTAATAAAACACGCTTATTTATATTTATTTATGTATAAAATTTACAATTTCTTTAATTTATATAATATTAGGAGGACTAAAAGTGTTATTGACCAATACCTTAGTCAATGGTGATGTTATCTAAATGATCTAAGGGTGGAAAAAAGTAGGGATGAAATTCAATCAATGGTTCATGCATGTCCATTTTAAAATTAAGGGTTTTGTTTTATTATATACTAGATTATTGTCTCGTGTAATATGCGGATAAACATATGTAAAACAATTAGTCTTGAAATTTATGGTTTACTTGAAATCCAACTAGTTGGTTGTGTAAACAATACATACAGACAAAGTAGCTTAAATGTTAAATTTTTCATATTATTTGAACACGTGTTTAAATATGAAAACCAAAACAAATTCTTACTATTTATACACTTTCATAGTAACCTCAATGTTAAGTTTCTTTCACTTACGACCTCATGTTGCTTTCTATGCAAAAAGTGAAAACCAAACCAAAGCTTACCACTTATTCGACTTCAAAGTAATCACCGAGGGTTGGTCGGACTAAAACTTAGATTAAGGTAGCTCAAATTAGTATTTTAAATACTCATTCAAACTTCAACGTTTTGCAAATTAAATATACAATTAGTCAGCTCATGAGTGTGGCATAACAAATATAAATATTTCAAAAAGATAAAACACAATATTTTTATGAGTACTTTACTATTTGAACCATTTCCTGTACCATAAAAGGAGTATCAACAACTATAACAACAATATGTATACTACATTATAACGCATTTGAGCAGTGTCTTAAAATTTGAATTTTTAAGTACATGTATCTAATACTCTAATAACATTTAATTCAAAATCAGTTAGTCAATACATATTCAAATAAGTAAAACATAAATTTAATATATAACTATAAGTCTATAAATTAAAAAGTCAATAAAACAATAAATGTAAATAGAATATAAAAAATCAATTTATATCATAATACTACTAAACTACCTCTTTTACACAACTATTACGATGGTCGTCACCGATAACATTTTAGTCGTGTGTCATTGCTACACAACTTAAAAAATATTCGGTTCTCGTGCATTACATGTGCGCACTTCTAGTCCAATTCGATTGGCGTGTGATGATGATGAAATGAGGAATAAAAAAGTTACTAAACGCGCGCATACCCGCGCAATGCGACGACGATGGTGGTAGCGGTGACGATGAAGGGTGGCGGCAGGGGTGACGGCGAAGGATGGCGGTGGTGGCGGCGGCGGCGGTGGTGTGGTGGTGAATGTAAAAGTAATTGATGTAGAAAGAGGTAGTGTAGTTATTTTAAGAGTTGAGGGATCTATATTGTAAACTATTTCATTAAGGGTATTATAGGTATATTAGGTGGAGATGTTTAAATTAGTGAATAGAACCGAGGGGTAAAATAGGAATATTGATTGCTTATTTGAGAAAATGCGAGGGGGGGGTGTTCCCCTTTTATATAGGAGTATAGATGATATACACGATCAAAAAGAATACATTTAGGACAATATGACTCAAATTGATGACATTATATGAATAGCAAAAACTACTGTAACAACACAATTTATTGATTTGGACCAATCATATAAACTTACCAACTAAATACATAGATTCCAAAAAAATGATTGTTTTGTGTTAAAATATATCTGCAATTTATACAAAAAAGAAATACAAAGAAGAACAAATGTACCAACAAAGAAGTTGAAGCATAAAAACGAACTTATGAGATTAGTAGGAAACCAAAACGAATAAACGATTATGTTTAGGGATCGTAATGAAGATTATAATAGACGATTATGATTAGAAGGGGCATTTAAGAAATATTTAAATTTAAAGTTGAAAAAGATGAAGTCATACTGAACTTTCCATATATATTTTAAATGACATGAAACGACTCGACCCAAAAAAGGCAAGAATATATATATATATTTTTTTTTATACTTAGAATATTTAACCAACTTTTCGCTCAGAAATCAAAGTTGTCATTTTTGAAGAATAACAATTGTAAACTTCTTAATATGTTATAATAAGGTTATAAATCAAGTTTCGGAACTTAACGATATTCAACGAAGCTTCGGGAAATTTGGTGAAAATCACAGATGGACACGGACGCTTAGCACGGACGTCCGTGCTCTGCTTCCGTGCTCCCAGAAAAACCAAAACCATATTTTGTAAAAACTGCGGACGCTACACGGACGTCCGTGCTTGCGTCCGTGCTCTCCAGATCAGCAACACAATGCCATTTTAGTCCCAAAACTCTTTTAAAACAAACCATGGACTCAAATTTTGATTCACCAACACTTTAATGATGACAAAGATCATATTCATGCCATAATATCATGTATATCAAGTTTTACAATGTTGAACATACAAATTAACATAAACGGGTCACATACCCGGCGTTTACCCAAAGTGACTATTTTCCAAAATTCATATTTTATAATCATTTACAAAATTACTTTACTCAAAAACTTACACATACAATACGCAATACAAAATGACCAAAGTCCATATCAAGAGCCAAAGTCAAAAGGAGCTACTACCTACGCATCAAATGCCATTCCACAAATGGCCAATACTTTCAATCGTATAATGCTTCAACTTCAAACTAAATCAACAAATCTATCCGGGAACCACCTAAAAAGGATAAACAACTAAACAATAAGCCAACGCTTAGTGAATTAACTTCCATACATACAAACATACATTGGAGGGCAAACCCGTAAGGCAAGGGTATAAAGCTTATGATACCGTCATACCATCTCTTTATACTTTACCTTACGTCTAAAACACATATGGTACCATTCATTAATCATATAC